>NDGM011157193.1:0-20766 GCA_002564305.1 Octomys mimax | reverse complement strand
GGGGTGGGGGAGCAGCTGGGGGTGTGGCTGGCCTGGGTGGGCACCTGTCCACCCCAGACCGGTCACGCCGAGGAAGGGCTCTTCCAGGGACAAGGGACACAACTGCAGTGGGCAGCAGCGACCCCATGCAAGTCCTTCTAGCCCAGAAATAGCCTGTGCTGACCCCAGGACAGGGTGGCAGAGGTGGCCAGGACCATGGGGAGCCAAGCAAGGTTGGGGACACGACGTGGGGCAGCACCAGAGTGACATTTCTCCTGGAGCTGTCTGGTGGGACTAGGGAGGCGGTGCCGAGCCCACCTGAGGTGTGGGAGCCTGGGCCGCTGGCTGGAGGGTCTTGGAGTGTCCTGGCCCCATCTCGTAGGCACTGTCTTGTCCCAACACTGGCGTCCGAGGGGACACTTCCCTCTCCATCCCGGGGCCAGCCAGCGCCAGCCACAGGAAGCAGCCCGTGCCAGCCCCGCTGGGAGAGTAAATATTAGTCTGTTCAAGAGCTGCCTGCTCTCTGTCACTCGGCACAGAGGACACTGAGCCGGGAGGGGCCCTTGGGTCTCCATGCCCGGAGAGCCTGTGGCCGGGTCGCTGGAGGGGCAAGCCTCTGCGTGCTGGTCCTGCCGGCCCCTGCCCAGGGGCTCAGACTGCCCTGACCCTGTGCCACTCTGCTGTCACCAGCACAGTCCCCGACACTGTCAAGGCTGTCTGCAAAGGCCGAGAGTGGGCGTTTTGGCCTGGACGTGCAGTTGCTAGGCCACACTGAGGTCCCGTGGACAGACAGGGCTGCCCTGCCTAAGCTCCTCAGCAGCTTCTTGATCCTCGTCTCCACACGGAGCTCTTCTGGGTGCCCTTGCCTTTGCCAAGGGCTTGGGAACAAGCTACACAGTGACTTTGTGGGGTGACATTCTGAAAACACAGTGCACAGTACCTGCATTCCTGTGCCTGAGTTCTAGTCCCAAAGGCCCAGCCAATGTGTCCAGAGGGCCGGGGAGTGGGACTCAGGAGGGGAAGACAGCCGTGTGACAGAGTGGCCCCACAGTCCGTGTCTTCCGGTGGCTCTTCCAGGGGACAGCATTGCAGCTACGGACTCAGAACAAGGTGTGGGTGATGACCCTAGCCCCAAGCTCCCGGGGTGGAAAGGTGCTTCCCACCTAGCAGAGCTCCCACGTAGCGTGAGGGCTGTGGTGCGCAGGGGGCTGCAGCCCTGATGCCCACACCTGGGCACTCCCGCCAGCCTCTCCTCGGGCCCCTCCTGCTGCTGCAGTGCCTGGGAGGCACAGCGGGACTCAAGAGGCTCGGGATGGGAGGCAGTTCTTCCTGAGTGAGTGGGCAGCAGTGGACACATCCTTCCTGGACTCCTGCGACAGTGACAGCTGCCTCACAGTCACATGGAGTGGCAGGCAAAGGGGACCTGCAAAAAGTGTCCCATGTGGTGCATGAGGACATCACGGAGCCGCTGACCTGGCGGAGCTCCTGCTGCTGGTTGGCATCAGAGGGACATGGTTTTCCTCTGAGCCCAGGGAGGCCGCCAGGGCTCCTAGGTCCCTTTCACGCTGACCTCTAAGCTCAGGGGTAGAGGGACCCAGCTGTCGGGGTGAGGCCAGGATGCCAAATTTAAGAGGGAAGACAGAACAACGGGACAGTCAAGGTAAATAACAGTTTAATGCAATATTTTTTAAAAAAATCAATATTAATGCAAAAATACATGATGAATAAAATATGAAGATTAAATACAGATGGACTCTGTCACTCCTGGACCTGCTCATCGTTTCCACACAGCACACTGCCTCTGAGGAGCTGGCTACCAGGGCAGCGCCAGGTCCAAGGCCAGGCTCTGGCTGTGACTAAACAAACCCCTTTTGTCCCTGAACTTCGGGGCCCCCGTGCCCCTGAAGAGGCTGGGGTGCTGCTACGATGGTCCTCTTGTCCCCACAGCCCGCCGAGGTTCCTGTCCCTCTCCCGGGAGGCTGTCTGCAGGGCCAGTGACTCCTAGCTATTAATATCCTGCACTCCTGGCCAGAGCAGGGTGCTTAATGACTGCCAGCTGTGCTCCGGCCCCCTCCCCGGGGACAGATAAGACCAGTTCCTGTTCCCACATGGGGGAGCGGGCCAGGCCAGCAGTGGGAATGCAGGGCGGCTGTTGACCCCACGCCCCACCCACCACCCCTCCCCCATGGGCCCTGGCCTGCCCATTGCTCTAGGTACTCATCCACGGTGTGTGTGGGGGGGCCCGGGCAGCTGTCCCAGGTCTCCCCTCACCCTCAGCCTGGAGGCCTGCTCCTTGCTCCCACTGGCAGGAGCCCTGCCATCTGCTCACCAGGGTTCTGGGGTCCCTAGCCTGCAACATGTCTCCTTAGGGCCTGGAGTGCACCTCTGCCGAGGGGCTGTCTTCCTGCGGTGCCAGCAGATTGTCCCGGGGTGGCAGAGCTGCCACACTGGTGGTCTATCTCAGAAAAGGGGTGACAGCCAGCTGGGCTGAGGGTGGGGTGGCAGGGCCAGGTCCAGCCCGTGCTGGCAGATTCTGGGCCCTGGTGTCCCCTGTCCTAGACTCACCCTGGGACCAGCCCTGTGCCTGGCCACCTCCCTTGGTGATGATTGGGTGGAGACCACTGCAGAGCCCCTCAGCCTCCTGGGCAGGGGCTTGCATGGAGATGCTGTGTCCCAAGGCCAAGCGTGGGGAGGCTCTCAAAGCACCCAGCAGGTGGCAATAGGGACAGACTGGCCAGGGCGAAAGGTGGCAGCTGAGAGGGGGTAGGACACATGCTGCTCTGGGCACCTTCCCGGCCACCTTCCCTGAGCTCCTCTCCCAGGGCTGTGTCGGCCTGCCCGTTCCTGAGCTCTACACCTTGTTACCTCCCACGTGGGACCCCATGTCTTCCCTCATGCTGTGTGCCGGATTCTGCTTTGCCACCACCCACCTCTTTAGGGTCACCCTGTGTCCTGCCCTTGAATCCAGGCTCATAAGGGGCCTCTCGTTCTGGGCTGGGCCTTGCTGGCCTTCCTGCAGTTCGAGCAGTTTCTGTCCCTGATCTGCCACTCAGGGAAGGGCCCCGTCTGGCTCTCAAAAAGCCTGGCCATTTGTCTGACCCCTTTTCTGGCACGGTGACCATCTGGTCCTTCAGTGAGGTAACCCCTCCCAGCGTGCAGAGGCGTAGGTTGGGTGAGGCCGCCCTGGGCCCCAACAGGTCAGTGACCTTGGTGACCACAGCGCTGGCATCTTCTGGCTGATCCCTGCGAAGGGGTGATGCTGAATAAGGCTGCTCCTTATTTTTAGGAGTGATCATGGCCCAGAGCTTAACCATCTTGGGGGACCCCAGCCCATCCTGGCCTAGAGGGAGCCCTGGAGTAGTGCTTCTGGACTGGCTCAGTTGGGGACCTGTGCTACAAAAACTGTCACATCCAGAAAAAGAGGATATGCCTCCAAAAGAGGCGAGTCATTTGACATACAGAAATGTGGGCTCCCCACCTGGGGCCTAGGCCTGGGTGGTTTCTGGCTTTGGCATGTTTTGGACCCCTCCTTGGGGTAGGAGTGGGGGCTACAAACAGGAAGCCAGGCCACACAGGCCTGGGCACTCCAGGGCACTAAGCCCAGCCAGGCCAGCCCTCAGGGTTGCCTGCTACAGCTCAGGGTCTTCAGGCCCGGGCTGGGCCATCAGTCCGTGTGGCCCCAAGGGTGAACCGTGACACAGGCTGCTGTGCCAGTGCCCAGGCTGGCCGCCTCAGCCACACTCCAGGGGTGGGGATTCAGGGATAATGGCACTAATGACTCAGGGTGACACAGTCCCCAGGAGGATCCTGCTGCTGGGGCTGTAAGAAGGCAGAGAAGAATAGTTCTCTTCCCTCAGCTCTGAGTTCATATCTTCGCTGGTGAATGGCGAGCACCCACTGTCTCTGAGACTCGGTTTCCCCATCTGTGAGACAGCTGGGTCAGCCTGAGGCTAAGGGGCCACAGTGTCTGCAGTAGGTGACACTGGCCTGAGTGCCCAGGGGGCAGCTTGACTGCTTTGGTTGTGAGTAAGGCTGGTGTGACAGATCCCACATGACAGGAAGCCACTAGGCCCAGTAGTGTGTGTGCCTGGGTACAGTGGCCTCACTGCTGGAGGCCCAGGGGCGCTTGGGTGCCTGGGCTGAACTGCTCCTCCCTCCAGAGGGATGCTGGTGCCTGCGGCCCGCCCCACTCCTCAGACCCCCCAGGAGCCAGCCTGTGCTGGAGGTAGAGAAATGCACTCGCCCTGAGGAGCTGGCATGGAGGCACCAGGCAGGAGTCCACGAAGTTTGCCCTCAGTGAGCCTTGCAGTCTGAGGGTGGCCTCCCTGCCCTCTGGTCTCGAAAACTTCGCTGGAGGCCGGAAGAGCTCTGAGGGGCGGAGCCAGGAAGGGAGGACGAGGGTGGTCCTTGACCTTGATTGCCTTGGCCCCCAGGAGCGGTTCTGCGGCCGGCTGCGGGTGCACAGGGCGCCTGCGGCTCAGACCAGGGAGACCTCGGCCTGGAAGCTGGAGGAGCGGCGCGCGCCAGGGCTGACGCGGGTCAGCATGGACACCTGTGTGCTGCACGTGGCGCCCGTGCTGCCGCCCCACGGGGGTTGGGACTTGGTGGAGCAGCCCAGCATGCCCTTCAGGTGCCAGCGCCGCCACTTCCGCCGCAGCTCCGCCTGTACCTGGGAGAGGGAGGCAGTCAGGCCTGGGCTCCAGCCCACTGCACTGCGCTGCATGGTTCAGCTGAGCCGGGACACTGGAGAGGCCTGGTTGCTGTCCTAGGTGGTGCAGACTTGAGGGGCGGGCATAGGGGACACCCACCCTTGTGGGTGGGGCATGCAACCTGACGTGGCTGTGCCTGAACCTCCCACCCATGGGTGCTTGCTGGCCCTGCATGTCCACTCTATGTTCATAGCCCTGGCCAACTACACCTCAGCTCAAGGGAGCACGGAGCCCCCCATACCCAGGGGCTGCCAGAGACAGATCTGTGCCTTGAACCAGGTTCTGGGTAAAAGAGCACAGCAGTCTGAGTACCAGCCTGGGGTAGCAGGGTGTCACCCCTACCCTGGCCCAGGAGGGGCTCACCTCACCGTTGAGGAAGCAGTAGAGGACGGCCACCACAAAGCCCTGGGAGAAAGGGACAGGGCAGGTGAGGACAAACCCCAGGCCCCCACCTAACCTCCATCCCCTGCTTCCCTTTAGGGACCAGGCCCAGCAGCAAGCGGGCATTGGCCCAATGTTCATTACAGTGCAAGCTGAGCCAGAGGCCAGCAGGCCCAGGCCTGTGCTGAGTTGCCTGGAGCCTCAGTATCCCCCAGCTCCTACCTGGAAAGACCCCACGACGAGCTCGAAGACCATCTTCACCTCAGCCTTGAAGTTGTCAGGGAAGAAGGCAAACATAACGTAGTGCACGCCGAAGAGGGGGATCAGCAGGAGCGTGGACTTGGCCAGCCTCCTGGGGCGGGAACAGCCACAGGCACTGAGGGCCCACACACATCCCCCACATCCTGCCCGCCTCGCTCCTTCCTGGCCAGTCATTGCCCCTGCCTGGCCTCCTAGAGACAGGATCCCTGGTGCTCACCCTTCCTGAGAGAAAGGTGGGCACGTGGGCATGTGACAGTGGGCTTTCAGCTACCAGGGAGGTACTCCCAGGCAACAAGGGACCTGGCTGCCCTATCCTGGTCAGCTTCCCCAGCCTGTACCAGTGCACACGCAACACTGCAGATCTGGGGCCGCTGGGAACTCAGGAGGGCTCTGAATGCTTCACATGCAGCCTCCAAGAGAACCAGCCCTCCCTGGGCAGGGCTCGCCCATGATGTCCCAGGTCACCTGAGGGGGCAGTGAGTGCCTACGTTGTACTTGGTCACCAGGAAGCCTAGGACCGGCCAGTATCACCCTCAGTCTCTGGCTTTTCTTCCATGCCAAGGACTTGGCCCTTCCTGGCCTTGCACCCCATGCCCACTGGTACCTGTCTCCCAGATGCCCTGCAGGGCCAGCTCCTCCTTCCCCGCCTGTGCCCAGCAGGGGTAGTGTGCATAGCACTTGTCCTGGTCCTGGCCTGGGTAGCTGGCCACCGAGCTGGTCCAGGCAGGGTGGGCACAGGATTCCTGGCCTGGGAGCTCTGGGTGGGCCTGGCAGGAGGCATTGTGCGTGGCTCTGGGCAGAGGAATGTCCGCCTCTCCTTACCCTCCTTCCTGGGCCTGGCGGGTGGATCTTGAGCTGCCCGGCACAAGCCTATCCCACGCACTGTGCGGCTGACAGATGGAGGCCTTCTTTAGCTGGAAGCCTCACAGTGGGTGGAGCGGGAGCCCACAGCTCCTCCTGGGGAAGCGTCCCCTGCTCGCCGCCCCTGCACCTGCTGCCAGCTATTTCCTGTCCTGCTTGTGCCCATGGACCTGGCAATGATGAGCCTGGGCCTTGCCTGTAGGGTCTAGCCCTGCTGGGTGTCACATGGGGAGGACAAGTTCCCCACAAAGGAAAGGACAAGGGTGCGCAGGTGGGGTGCGGGCCCCCACGGGGCCTCCCTCCTCCAGCGGGAAGGATGCCCCACCACGTGTGGGTGGGGAGCTGTGAGCTGCAAGCTGTGTCTCATCTAAGGAGCTCACGATTCCAGAATAGATCCCTAAACCCAGCCATGCGTGACATCCTCACTGGAGCCTCAGACACACCTGTTCCCATGAGAAGCCAGGCTGGGACACCCTAGGCCCCTGCTCTGAAGGCTCCTGTGGGGTGGGGCTCAGGCTCCACCTCCCCTGGGGCACCGCTCTGCAGACCCCCAGCCTGGGCTCCACGCCTGCCCTGCCCACCCCACACTGAACCCTGTAGGGGCTGCCAGTGTCCTTGCAGGTGGGGATGATTCCCAGGGATGGTGTACAGTCCAGAGCCCCACACATGACCCTCTCCCAGGTGTACGGGGCTCTGAAGGGGACCCCTGGAGAACATTTACTGTACCCCTTTGTTGTTCCAGGAGGGGACAAAGTGCAGCCTCGCGGGGATAGAGGCAGGGAGCCTCTAGGTGAGGGGCAAGGGCAGTGTGGCCTCAAGTGACTGTGGAGGTTTGGCTGGGGTCCTTGGAGAGGCCAAGGGGTGGTGGGACCCAGGCTCACTCACGAGTAGGGGCTGCTGTCAGTCTTCCCGACCTCTGGGGGCCGCAACTTCTGCATCAGGATCCGGATGATGCAGATGAACAGGACGAAGTTCACCTGGGGATGGTAGGAGAAGCCCGGCTGCATGCCCTGTGTTCTGGTAGCCCCTCTTGCTCTGAGGACCCCATGCTATGCCACCCCAGTGCCTGCCCCTTAGGGCACCACCGCTTAGCTGGCCCCCACTCCAGTTACTCCATTAATTGGTGGCATGGGGTGGTGGGAAACCTAGGCCCAGCCGTGTCACTCACTTCCTAGACAGCCTCAGTTTCCCCTTCTCTGTGATGGAGGAGCCCTTACCAGGATGGAGACGAGGATCGGGCCCTTGATGATCCACCACAGGGAGGAGGTGATGGTGTCCCAGCACCTGTGTGGGTGGGGCATGAGGCAACATCCTTGGCCTCGGCTGGCTGCCCCACATCTGCCACAGCACCTCCCCACCCAGCTGCACGGGGCCTTAGAGACTGAGGCCCCTGCCCCTCTTGGTCCTCCCCCGACCCCCGGACCAGGGGCTGTGGGCTGCCCCAGGCTGGGCTGGACCACTGGGGGGGCACAGAGTGACTGCTCACCCGAAATCCTCAATGTGGATCCTGGTGACAGTCCATATCATGATGAACGTGCTGGGCACCCCTACCAGGGCCACCGGGGAGAGAGGAAAGGAAAGGGCACAGGGGGCAGGGAGGAGGGAGCGGGGAGAGACAGGTGAGCTTCGAGGGCTGCCGTGCAGCTGCTGCCTGGGCTGCTAACTGGGCGAGAGGCTCCTTTGACAGCTGTGGGCACAGCCCCAGAGGACAGAACTGTCTAACTCCCACAGGGCTCCCTGTCAAGGGGGAAGGGAAGGGTCTGGATCCACCCGCAGAGCAGCCTCGGACTGCCCAGGGGTCACATGTCCCAGGGACTTTTATCACCAGTTGGACCCAAGACTGCAGGGGGACCTCCAGGGACCCCCCAGGCCCTGCCCGTCCCCAGCCGCAGCCCTCCCTGGTACCATACCCCAGCCGATGACAATGTACCCCCAGAAGTACTTCCGCTCGGAGAAGAAGGAGACAGCCAGCAGGGTGTGTAGGTAGAGCCCCTCCACCAGCAGCCAGAAGAAGTTGGCCATGACGCAGTACTGGAAGAAGACTACAGCCGCCTTGCAGCCCACCTGTGGGTGGGAGAGGGCTTGCTGTGCCAAGGGGCCTGACCCCAGCTTCTGGCCCAAGCCGCTGGACCTCTACCTTCAACCGTGTGACCCCACTGTTTTCCCCATGGCCTGTGTTTTTTAGGTCATCATTGTGACTTCAGTGATGCAGCCATCTACCCACATCGAGCTGGTCCCCACCAACTGCGCCGGCCTGTGCCTGCCCTCCGGATGACCACGCATCTCTGGGTGATCCTCACCTGCCCCCTCCATCCACTTCTCCCTGTCTACCAACCCACCCAGGCCCGACTGTCCGATCCTCATCTCTCTTCCTGCCTCCTGGGCGCTGCCAACCGGCCGTCCCCTCGGGCTGGGCCCATTTGTCTTACTGCAGCAGGCGGAGCACGGAGCGGCCAGCTGGCGAGGCCAGCAGGAGTGGGGAGGCTGTGCTGCTCAGAGGGCTTCAGAGGAGGCGAGGGGAGAGGGCCGTCACCCCTCGGGCTGCAGGACCCGGGGGAGACTGGTCCCTGGGCAGGCGAGGACCACAGGTGAAGGGAGATGGGGAGGGTCTCAGGGTGGCCACAGCCAGGGCTTCAGCCGCATCCTCTGGGAAGCCCTTTGCATGCTGTGCCCAGAGCACCATGTTATGCCTCCTCTGCCAAGAGCAGTGTCCCTGGCCCTCCCTGGGCACTTGAGCAGCACCCTGCAGGTGAGCTTCCTCCCGCCTCACTGCTCTGTTCTCTCTCTCTCTCTCTCTCTCTCTCTCTCTCTCTCTCTCTCTCTCTCTCTCTCTGTGTAACACATGCGTGCAGCTGGTGCCCAAGATAGGGACTTGCAGCTCTGTCACATTCTTCTCTTCACCCCAGAACAGCTTTGCAGAGCTGCTGAGGAGAGAGGGCTGCCAGCCTCCAATAAGCCCGAGGCTGTGCACCACGCAGCGAGGCTCGGCACCCCACAGACTTCTTGGGTTTTTGTTTCTTCACACAGGTCTTGATATGAAGGTCAGGATGGCCTTGAACTCATGGGAGCCCTCCTGCCTCAGCTCCCAACTGAGAGGTGCACCCCATGCCTGGCTGTCCCGCACCCTTCTTGAGAGTGAAGATTCCACTCTCACGGGCCATGCCTTGGGGTCACTCAGGAAGCAGTGAGCCACTGGCCACAGGCAGGAAGGAAGCCAGGCTGCTCCGGAGCTCTTGGTCCCAGCCTGGGGACCCGGCAAGGGCCTCTGAGCTCCAGTCAGGAGGTGGAGCCCTTGGCGATTGTGTGAACCTCAGGTATCCCTTGTCCTCCCAGGAGGGCCTGGCCTGGTCTGAGCAGGGGAGATGCCTGTGCCTGGCTGACTGGGTGCAGTGGAGGGGTGAGAAACAGAGGGGAGCACAGTGGGCAGAACTGGGCTGCGCAGGGCTGTAGAGCAGTCAGCGAGAGCCTGCACAAGTGGGGAATCTAAGGCAAGGAGGCCTTGTAGAAAGGCAGCAATGGAGGCAGTGTGACAGCAGCCAGGTCACCAGTTGTGACAATGACCCGACAGCTACAGCATTGCCTTTGACAGAGGGAAGGTGCCAAGAGATGAGGAACAGGGAGAGGAGGGAACTGGGGGGGGAAACTGAGGCAAGGGTCGGGCCTCACCGAGCCCTGGGTGCAGTGGTCCAACTCCCCGTTGTCAAACAGGGCCCGGTCTTTGATGAAGACGGCAGCAGCCCGCAGGATGAAGGAGACGAAGAGGTGTGTGTGGATGTAGTTCCGGGTGCAGTGCAGCTTCCTGGGGGCGGCAGAGCTGGCCAGGCCTTGGACCCCTGCCTGCCAGCCCCGCCCTGTGCTCTGGGCAGCCCAGGGCCATCACTGAGCCCTGCCGTGCAGACAGGCAGGGCAGGCCCGCCAGGCTGGAGCCACCCTCGGGAAGGACACAGGCCAGGTCCCCAGCTCAGCCTTACCTGAACAGGCTCAAGATGGCAGTGGCCACCAGGAGGGTGGCAAGGGACAGGCTGTAGCCGACGGTGTAGCCAGTCTTCACCGAGTGATAGAACAAGGTCTGCTGCTGTTGGGGCACGGGTGAGCTCTTGGAGGGGCGGGTGCCACACTGCACCTGCCCTGTCCTGGCTGAGGGTCCTGCAGCCCCGGCCTGCTGTGTCCCAACCAGCAGTGAGTCCTCAGGATCCCTCCTGGGCTGGCACCTGGCTCAGCCCCAGGGCAGCGATGGCTGGGCCTCTCTCTGTGTGTCTGGGAGGTGCCCAGCGCAGAATGTTCAAGAAGACACTAGTGCTTCTTCCTTTTGGGGACCCCAGGAGGCAAGCTGGGCTTCGTAGAAGAGGCAGCACTGCCCTGAGCCCCAAGGCTTCCTGTTGTCCCCCCCTCTTGATGTCCTCCCAGACACACTGTGTTCCTCTCCTTCCTGCCATGGGGCTCCCTTGGTGGATGTCATCACAGACCCACACAGGCCACTGAGGGCTCCTGCTGAGGCTCCGCCTACCCCAGCCCTCACCCTGCCCAAACCCATGCAGGTCCAGACACTGTGTTTGGGCTGCCGGACACAGGTCCATCTGCCCTGCTCCTTGTGATCCCCTTTCCCTCCCTGTACGCCAGGCTGGTCCTCATGGATCCTAGTAGCCAGCATGGGGGTGACCCAGGGTCAGCAGCCTGCCTGGGGCAGAAGAGAAAGGGGCGGGGCGGTGCCCACCTCATCCAGGCTGTACACTCTGTCGTCTAGGCCACAGGCAGCCGAGTATGGGCCTGGCTCCAGCTGTGTCCAGCCTTCATCCGTGCAGCTACGGCTCACGTTGAGGCCTGGGTGGGGACAGGAGAGGGGGAGGAGGCTGAGGGGGGAGGAGGCCCAGTCCCTGAAGTGGGGACAGTGTGTGGCTTCCCCTGCCCACAACTCTAACCCTGCTGCTGTCAGGCCCTGGCTGCCCTGGAGACACCTGGGGACAGTATCAAAGTGGATACTCAGGCTGTGCTCGGTGGAGGAGGAAGCTGAGTCCAGCGGCAACACAAACTGGTCCTTGTCACAGACTCCTCTGCGAGGGTCAGCGTGACCCTTGAGCCCTGCCCTCACCAGCCTGGCCTGATGGCCCTGACAAAGGGAAAGGTGGGGACACTGAACACGGCCAGCAGGCTCTAGGAGTCCCGGGAGGGACCTTCCAGGCAAGGTGCATCACCAACAGAGCCAGGAGCAGCCCTCGAGACGTGACCTGGGGCTGACAGGCTGGGCCGGTGCTGCAGGCCGCAGCACAGGGACAGGAGTGCCCGGGCTCAGGGCTTTCCCCAGCCTGGAAGGGGGAGGGCAAACAGTGGGGAGTGGAACGGAGCCCCCTCCACCACCTGGGACCTACTGTGGAGCCCACCACCACTATGGTCACTACTACAAAGTGACAGTTATCACTGCTATCTTCCACCACCAGTGTCAGCAGCAGTTCCACCCTCAGCCTCTCATGCCAACCAACTAAGGGCTTCGCAAGGTCCTTTCGGCGGCCTGGCCTGGCTGACGCCTAGCCTCCAAGGCTTCTGGTCGCTGCCAATGCCCACACAGGGAGGTCAGGGCAGAGCTGGTCTGGGCTCTGGAGCGGCCAGAGTTCAGTAACCCTGGCCTCCCTGTACCCGGGGAATGTGTGTTGGGGGGAGCCCCAGGGAGCCAAGCTGTGCACCCAGAGAGGGTCACCGTTCGGTGTTTTCAAAGTGCCATATGCCTGGACACACCAAGGATTCCATGGCACTGTTTCCCTAAGCCTCGGGCAGCCTTTGAAAGTGTCGTTCCCCATGGGTGAGGCTGGGTGGACAGGGCTTGGAGGGATGGTTGGGAAGGAGCTGGTCCCATGTCCACCCAGGCACTGGGGTGGCCAGAGAGGACTCTGGTAAGGAAGGGCCTTGGGCTGGGTCTGTTTTTTTTGCCGGGGCAGCAGCAGAGGCTCCAAGACAGACCAGGCTCCTGCTGCCCTCCCGCTTCCTACCAGGGCAGTTGGAGCTGCTGGTCTGGCCTGCAGCCCAGCCTGGGCTCTGAGCTCAGCCGGGACCTTGCTGCCTCACACCCAGGACCTGGTTCTTCTGGGGACCGACCACCGCAGGCGTGGGCAAGTAGAAAAGGGGGTGAGACCCAAAGCATCCAGGCTCAGGCTGGGCATGAAAGCTCCACTCTGGACAGATCTTGTTTGACAGTAGCAGGCCTGTCACCAACATCTATATAGCAGCTCATGTTGGGTGTAACCATGTGGTGGTGGACAGAGACAGGATGGCCCCATGGGACATGGTCTCCCCAGGCAGGGACACAGACCCTGCTCCTGACCCAGGTCCACCTGTTCCCCTGGCACCCCCTCTTCCTCACCCCTCTCTGTACAGGTGCCCCTCCACCTGGCCACCCATAATACAGGATGGATGCTTCTGGTGCCCAGCTGACCGTGGCGTCATCCTGCGGGATCCACTGGGTTGCCCTGTCTGGGCCAGCGAGGACAAATGAGGTTGGCACAGGACTTCCTGTTGAGGGCCCCAGGGCCAGGTGGAGAGGGACAGGGGTGTCCCACAGAAGCCACAGACACGGCTGACGCAGCCCTTGTTTTGGCAAACAGTATCACCCTTCTGCTTATTCAACCATCTTTTCACGTATGTGGAGGTGAAAACACCACAGCTGAAGGACACGCAGGCTGTAGCAGGGGGGAGGCCGGAGCTCAGTGAGCAGATGCTCCCTTGGCTGTCCTCTTCCGGGGCCTCCCTCTGCCTTCCACCCTCACCCGACTGCCCTCTGCTTCCTGCAGCCAGCGCCCTCCCAGGGGGCAAGGGTGGGGTTGGCACTGTCCCTATTCTGCCTTACAGGCACCTCCCTTAGAATCTTAGGGAAGTGATGGAGACCATTATGATGTGGCTTTCAGCAGGATTTATATTAACTGACTGGCTTTGCATGTTTACTTTTGGGTTTGTCCAAGGCCCAGGGACTCTGAGCCACTGGTCCCACGGAAGCCTGTAATGGTGGGCGAAGCCAGGAGGCCTCAAAGGACAGGGTAGGGCCACAGCCAAGGCCACGTGGCCCCAACCTCAGCTGGCTAGAGTGTAGCTGCTGGCACCTCACTCGTGGGTGAAGGCCTTCCCAGAGATGACATAGTTCTAAAGTGATATGTGTTACTCCAAGAAGCCTTGAAAGGACTCCCAAGTCCTGCCCAGATGTCTGTATCTTCTTCAGTGTTCCCTTCCTTTGTTTGAAAAACTAATAAAAGCAGTCTGCCCAGAGAAGTTCTTGATCTAAAAGCCCAGAAAATCTCAAACTCATGTGAGAGGGTTTTTGACCCTCCAGGCCCTGAACTCACACCATTTGACTCATTCATTTAAGCCTCTGCCACCAGGCTGGCCTGATCAGCCCGCCCTACCTAAGGGTGGTATTAATGCAAGAGGGCAGTTGCTCACGCCTTCCGCATCTAGTTGCCAGGAGAACGCCTTCCGCCCCAAGCCATTTTTCACTGCTGTTACTTAGGAACTCAGCTCGCTGAGCACAGCTGTGAAGGTGTCCACCGGGCCTAGGCATTGCTGGCGGCCGGCAGGTGAGCTCTGGTGGCAGGTGGGGTCTGCCCCGGAGAGCTGCTGTTTCCTTCCCTGAAGAGGCCTCGGGGCCAGCCAGAGGGGTGTGCACCCAGCGCTTAGGCCAGGGGCTGCAGGACCAAATCCAGGAGGCTGCTGCTAGGCTGTGCCCTATGGACCGCCCAGGGCGGGTCCCAAGGAGGCCAGGTGAGATGGGCATGGCCCTGGGCCTGCGTGCTGGGGTCTCAGAGTCCTCGGAGTCTCCACAGGGGCCACAGCCCTTGGCCTGGGTGCACTGGGGCCACCCAGAGACTCTTCAGTCTCCTGCCAGCCCCTTTGCAGAGGGGATGGAGGGGCAGGGACTGGCAACCACCTGGCTTGCCCTCATTATCCTTCTCCTCCACCTTGTCCCTCCTCTCTCCTACTGTTGGGCTGGAACCCAAACGTCGGGCCCCCAAGAAGAAGCTTTTTCAAAGCAGTGCTGGGAATTGAAGCCCAGCTGCTCACACAAGCTAGGCCAGCGCTCCACCACTGAGCTGCACCCCAGATCTTTTAGAATCTTCATTTTGAGACAGGGTCTCAATAAGTTGCTGAGGCTGACCTCAAACTTGAAATCTTCCTGCTCCAGCTGGGCACGGTGGTGCATGCCTGTAATCCAACACTTGGGAGGCTGAGGCACAAGGATCGCTGGAGAGTTCGAGACCAGCCTGGCTTACAAAGTGAGCTCGAGGCCAGCCTGAACTGCACAGTGAGACCCTCCAGAGCAGGTGGAGCCCGACTGCGATGGCTGGAAGGCTCACGGCACGGACGGCCTGGCTCTGGAGGGCTTTCACTTCATCTGTGGACAACTCAGCCATGGGGTCACAGGTCAAAGGGCTGACTAGAAGGCAGGGCTAGTTTGAGGAGGCTGGTCCTGGGGCGTGGCCATGAGGGTGCCATCTAGCCCCGCCCCTTTCTCCCTGTTCTTCCTCTCTAAGGTAGCATCCTTTCTCCATCACACCCTTCCGCAAGGACACTTCTGCAGGGAACTATCCAAGCAGTCTGAGCCTGGTAAACTTTCCTCCTTTAAGTCCTCTCCCCAGGTGTTAGGTGACCGCGAGTGGCCCCTGCTCTGCCCTCCACAGGAGTTCCTTCTGTACTTCTGACTCCTCCTCCTCCTTTCCGGGCCACAGCCAGCCCAACCGGACTGTGACAGCTCCTGGCTCACACCTCACTGGCTTCTCGGGGGGCGGGGGATGAAATCACCCCACTGTTGAGGCCCTGAGGCCTGGCCTCTGTCCCCATCCTCAATCCCTTACTCTGCTCTGGGCACTCTGTTCCTTATCTTGGTCTCCTGCTGCCAACTCCCACCCTTCCCTGGGTTGGGGGCTTTCCTAGGACCTCTTCTCTCAGCCCCAGCAGCAGTGCCACCTCTGACTGCTGACCATGTAGTCCCCTCCTTCTCCTCTCCAAGCACTCTTGACGCCTTTGAGCTTGGCCCCTGGACTATGAGTGCGGCCCCAGACAGCAGGTGGTGGCCATTTCAGGGCCCCACTTGGTGTCCAGCATGGTGCCTAGTGGGCTAACAGGAACCTTGTCCATGGGGTGGGAGGAGGGTGGCCTGACATGGGTGCCCAGTGGCTTTGGCTCTGGGCAGCAAGACTGAATCCTGCCAGCCTGGCATGGCTCACCAGAGCCCTGTGCTAACCAAGTAGCTGTCAATCGTCACCAGTTGCTGTGCAAATATTGGGTGAGTCCTTCCCACAGGCTTATCTTCAAGGGATAATCAAAACCCAGGAATGCTTTCCAAAACCCAGTGCTACCACCTTGTCTGCTGGGGACCCCCGGTGCGCCAGGCCCTTTGGATCACTGTCCCTGCTAGCCGACCTACATGCCCCACCCCAGCATCCTGCCTTTTGCTGGGGTCCTTACCTTGGATGGGGGAGAAGAGCGCAAAGATGAGGGGGCAGGCCAGGACCACCACTTGGCCCCGGGGGGTGGCTGGCCAGCAGGTGAGGTTGTCCCACATTTGGCCGCAGCCTGTGGGGTGGAGGAAGAAAACATTCTGGTCACCAGGTGGGCAGGGACAGCCCCCAGGCACCCCTGTTCTAGCTCTCTACCAGGCTTCCCCACGGATCCTCCTCAAGGGGTTCAGCGCCTGCTGGGGGTGTGGTGAGCACAGGAGGCGTCTCATTTCATAGCAGTGGAGCCTGGCCCAGACATCCGGGAGGCAGGCACAGGGTACCAGGCCTGTGCAGGCACAGTGAGGAACCAGGTCACAGAAGGGACACTGTGTGTTGGTGTTGGTGAGCACCTTTGACCACGAGGCTCGTGTGGGCTCCTGCTCCACTTTGCATCTAATCCCACAGCGTTCACTGCTGGGCTGAACGCATCTGGGGCTTTATGAAGCACGAGGCCAGGTGAAGGACAGAAGACGGTTTGTTCAGGACTTTAGCAAGAGCTGTTCAGTGTTTTGGAAAATCATGTCCCAACAGCAAGGTTGGCTGGGATGTGTGAGTCACGGCTACAGCCGCCTGTATACATCAATCTGCTTTTATGGCGCTCCCACTCCTGGCGTTGGTATTTATAGGTACAACCTTCAGACTGTATCCTCTTATCTCCCAGCGCAATCATGCCTGAACATATATAGATCTTTTTATTATAACCATTTTTTCTTTTACATTACAGCTAGAGCATCATTTTCTTTTGGCAGCACGAGGAGTGGCTGTTAGTTGTGTGATTTACTAGAAAATTGACATTTTGATTTCAAAATTCCTATTGCAAAATTATCAGCCGTGGCTTTTAACTTTTCAACAAATCGGACAGACCCCACTCTGCAGACACAGATGAGGCTGCCATTCCACACTCAAAAAAAGACCTGTCCTGAGAGGGCCTGCTAGGGACCATCAGCATTTAAAAAAAGGGCTATATGTGTGAGTTCTGAGTTTCACTTTACAACAGGACAGGCAGCAGTAGAAAATGCTTGTTATAAAAGGAGATGTTAGGGACGATGAGTAGATTGGGGTACAATCTAGTTCTTGTGAGCCTTTGAAAACCCCCAGCTCAGTGAGGCTGTGAGTTGTGATGGGGGTCCGGGCGGTGACCCCCTCCACGGAGCTGGGCCTTGTGGGGCCGTAGGGGAGGGCTCAGGGTGTCCTCACAGGTTTGCTTTGCCAAGCAGATGCTGACCAATGCTGGGCAGATGCATGGTGCCCCTGAGGGACAGGACTACTCCAGACCCCCTCCCCGGGGAGGCTTAATTGTTCCTCTGCAGCCCAGGCCCATAGATTTGCTCAGGAAACCCAACCCCGGAGCCAAAGTCAACGCCAGCTGGGCCAAGCCCAGCCCAGCCCAGGTCTGAAGGTTCACAAGTTCCCAAGCAGGGGGCCTGGGAAGAGTAGTGGAGGGCCGCCCCCCTTGGAGAAGTGCCTTGGGGCAGGGGGGGGCTAGAGGGGCAGTGCAGGTGGAGGCAGGCAGGTGGGCAGCTGCAGGTGGCACCTGCAGCTGGAAGCCGAGGACTGTACCTGTGTCCTGGGGCCCCTAGGGGCCTTGCTTTGTCCCTCCTCTGTTCTGGGGCAGCCCCTCCGGGCGTCATGGGCCCTTCATCAGATCTTCCTGCATCAAAGCCAGGGGCTGCAGTCTGGGCCCTTGTGAGTTATGAACACAAACTCTTCTGTGGCCTTGGGATGCGCCCAGCTTTGTTAAGTGAGCAGCTGTTTAACCCTTCCATTTCTGATGGTGAAGCTGAGACCTGTGGTGGGGTCCAGCCGAGGTCACACTGCCGCTGAGGGGTGCAGCCTATTCCCCACGCTCGTGGGTGGGAAGGTCGCCGAGGAGTTTCTCAGGGTATCTGCTGCCTCCAGGCTCTGTCTATGCCTCTCAGTGGCACTGTGCACACCCCACATGCAGACTCCTTGTATGCAGTGCCCTCCTGGCCTGGGCTGTGACTCTCTGGAGGCCTATGCAAGCCAGGAGGGATCTGGGGCTGGGTGTCTGTCCCTCTGTGGGGACAGATGAAGGGGACCTGGCCTTTGGGGAAGAATGGCCACATAGCAGGCTGGGCCAGGCTCGATTTGGGTCAGCAAGTGGGGTAGGTGGCTGGGGCAAATGAGCCACCACAGACCCAGGGCAGCCAGGAAAGTGCTTGTACCCAGAGTGGCCCTGTGTGCCCACAGGGGGGCACAGGACCTGGGTGACCAAGGCATCTGTCTGGTGTTACAGAAGTGCTCACACCCGAGGATGCCCATCCTCCGGCACACGTGTCCTGCTGCCTTGTCTTCCTGACCAAGACACTCATGGGCACTGTCAGGGACACCGAAAGGTCCTGATATGGACATGCACCCCCAGCTCAGAGCTAGACCCAGGGACAGACACAGCCCCAAGGGATACAGGCCAGAGCACCCACATGGGGCCACGCCAGGCCTCACAGGTCCTGTTGGCCTGTGGACCCACGCTGCCTCCTCCAGGCCCAGGCTGCTGCTGAGTGCAGGGTGTTGGCACTCAACAGGCACAAGTGCCAGGAGTGACCTCATCGGGATCACAAGGTGGCCTGGCCTGGGGCCGGCAGGAGCTGCTGTGGGAGCCTGGGATCTGTGCCCTGTCCTGGCCTGCTCCTGTCCCAGACCTTGGTCTCAGCCCCAGAGATGGGCCGCCCTGCATAGGCACCCATGGGTGAGGCCACACACACTCACTGAAGGGCATGGGAAGGAGAGGGCCGAGAAGAAGGATGCATGCAGGGTGCGGCTCTGTGGCCCCAGAGAGGTGGCAGGAAGCTGGAAGCCACCGATGTAAAGGGTGTGTGCTGCTTCGGAAAGAGGTTGTTAACCTGTCACCTGCCTTGGGGAGCTGGCCAGGGCAGGGAGGCTCCCTTCCCCATTCCCACCTCCAACCTCTGACCTCGGTGCCCTCACCCTTCCTAACCTGACTTGAGCCAGCTGCCTAACCCAGAGGAGGGTGCTGCCTCCTGTGTGATAGCCTGGGCAATGGGGCACCCTCTTCTTGCTGCCTGGCTTGGGGGCAGCTGGGTGCATCAGCTGCTGAGGGGCCGTGTGCGGCCTGGACGTCACTGCAGGGACAGGACCTAGGGAGCGTGGGCAGAGCCTGGTCCCTCCCAGAACTGTCGAGTGTCCCTTCTTGCTCTGCACAGCCATGATGGCTCCTCGTCCCCTTCATTCCCAGCCTGGGACCTGCCTGTCCCAGGGCCAACCTTCCACCATGTCACAACCCAGGCTCATGTCGCAGGTAGCAGTATCCCCACTTTTCCCAAAGCATCTGGGGCTTGATAGAGCCATTCCATGTCCTGCCAGCTGCTGGCCGGGCCCCAGCTGTGGGCTGTGTGCGTGTACGTGTACACAAGTGTGTGCGTAACATGGAGGGCTAGAGCCTCCTGTCTGCTCCCAACTGCTCTCACTAGCCAGCAGTTCTGGGTGCAGTCAGCCTCGTGCATCCCATCTGCTCAGCAGGGAGGCAGGGGCCTGGGACCTGGGATCTGAGCCCCTTCATGGCTCTAACCTGCGGCCTCAGTCTCATTGTCCACCGGGGTCTCCTGTAGACACTCCTCCTGCTGCCTCTCAATCTGCTGCAGGTAGTCGCATTCGCGTTGCAGCTCGGTTTCCCAGCCGCTCTGGGGACAGAGGGGATGGAGGGCCCGGTCAACTCAAGGGGAAGCTGCTCCTGTGCTGGGAGACCCAACTTTCAGACCAAACCTCACGGCAACCCAACTGCAGGCCTCCGAAAGCCACTGGATCCCAAACATGACCTCAACCCTCCACAGACTGAGCCCCAGCTCTTGCTCCAGACTGCAACCTGTCCAACCCAACCCAACCCAGCCCAAACTTCATCTGCCTGGGGGTGGACCCTGACCTGGACCTGGACCCAGCCCCCCTGTGGTGCACAGCTCCCGAGCTAGCGTGCCTTGAGAGCACTGTTATGCTTCCTGGTGGCTTCCCCTCAGGGCTGCTGCTGTCATAGCTGTGGCTGTGTGTGGCTGATGCTGCACAGTGGTGCAAGGGCCTCTCCTGCGAGCCCTGAGCTGCCCGCTGGCTTGAGTTCCCTGACCTTGCCTTGGTCTCTCGGAACATGTGCACCAGCTAGTGCTAGCCATTACAGGGAGCCGGATCCTGGCCTGCAGCCCCTCAGCCGGGCTTGGGTAGAGTCCAGGAGCCTGCTGCACGTCCCCACCCCAGGAGCCAGTGTCAGCCATTTGGTTCCCAAAATAGAGTAGGGACCCAAGCCCTTCTAGGCCAGATTTCACCTGTGTCCTGTGTTCCCAACAACTCAAGCCAGGGTCAGGAGGCTCGAGGGAGTGACGGGTCCCTCTAGGAAGTCTCAAGATCACCAGGCCTTCTCCGCCTTCAAAAGGGGGAAAGACGGTTGGAACAGCCCCAGCATCCTCCCTGCCCTGCCCTGGCCTGTTGAGGGACAGCATGGGACAGGACATGAGGAAAGACAAGTGTGGAGGTGATATTGCCTTGAGAGCTCGGGTGGGAAGCGGTGGGCAGTGTGGGCCGGGGCTGTGCTGCCTGACTTTCTGACCACAGGGAAGCAGCAAAAAGATGCATAGTTTTCCTCATCTGTACCTGGGGCAGAGGACAGTACAGTCCCCACCAGGGCTGAAGTCAGAACCCAGCAAGACCTTTCCAGAACCAGGGGTTCTCAGGGTCTCCTCAAATCTCTCCATACTAGAACAAGGTCCTTGTCTCCCTGGGTCTCTGTTTCTTCGTAGGAAAAACGGGCCTCATCTACCTCCACTGCAGACATGAATGTTTCTTGAAGTGGGCCAGGGGAGGAGCGTAAGTGGGGGTTCCCTTTCATTTTCTTCTTTTACTGACAGGGATCTGCAGGCACCAGAACACATAGCACCTGATGGCTGCTCTGAGTGTCCACCACGGGCAGCAGAGAGCTCTGCATCGCTGTTGAGGCAGACGGCTCCAAACCGAGGCGAGCAGCTGCCTAGCGAGCTGCCCAGCTGAGAGTCCTCCACCCCAACTCCCTCCTCCCCTGCTGAAGTGGAGCTCACTGCCTCTCGGGTTACCCAGAGTCCAACTTCACCCCACGGAGCTTG
>NDGM011157192.1:0-19212 GCA_002564305.1 Octomys mimax | reverse complement strand
AGGATTGGTGTTCAACATCCACGTAGGGGAGGGGTAGGTGTAAGGGAGTGCTCCACTATTGATTGCAAGATTTTAAATTGCTGGTCCCTACTCTGTAAATTTCTGTGTGGATGCAAGACAATGAAAATTTTATCATTACTGTTTCTTGGCCAACAGCTGTTAGTGGTACAGAAATATGGGGGGGGGCTGCAAGATCAATGTACACTGGCAGCATGTGCCCTGCTATATGCACCCTGTATGATGCCGGGATTTGGGTAGCACTCCCTTGAAGATATCCACACATATGCAAGTGGGACGTGTGAGCCTGGAATTCAGTGGCGAGACCAAGGAGAAACAGGTTTGCAGACCTGGCATTTACAAGCAAATGGACTAAATACATGGGCCTACATGTGGCCCTCTGTTATGGCCTACGTGTATCCCTCCGAGTTCATGGGTGGAAGACCAAATCCCCAGTGCAAGAGTGTTGGGAGATGGGGTTCTAATGAGAGGTGATTAAGTTATGACCCGCGTGAATGCACTGATGTTGCTACTGAAGAGTTAGCCCGAGAGTGGATTTGATATAAAAGCAACGTTCAGCTCTCTCCTGCTGCCATGTTCTCATCCTCCTGTCCTGCTGCCTTCTACCCTGGGATTGATAGAGGAAAGGAACTCCTAACCTGAAAGACATCTGGGATGAGCTCCTATTCTCTAACATCAAAGAATGAATTTTAGGAACAACAGAGATTAAGAGCAGAATGTATTTGTTGGGGGAAAGGAAACTGCAGCAAGAGAGGGCAAGCGCCCAAAGAACCTCTTTTCCAAGGATTTTTATAGAGCAAATCCATGAGTTGAGGGAGGTCCAAAGTGGGAACATGAGAATTTGCAAGGTGGGACAAAACTATGGTCAACCAATAAGACTACAAGCATAATTGCGCAGGTAAAATTGATTAAATAGGGATCAAATGTGGAAGCAAGTCATGTAGCAAGAGACCTGAATGCAAAACAGAGGCTTTCCCTGCAGGGGTTGGGTTAGTGACTCTTCCTGGATTTCTCAAGGTGACAGTGACCTATTTAGAATATCAAGTCCAATCCCTAGGGAGGTGTGCGGATTCATCTGTTTAACTCTTGAGGTCTGGCCCACAGCACAAGTGACTGTCTCTTCCACAGTCGCACTGTCTTGCACACTGGCTCCTTCAAGGGCCCAGCCTTACCTGATTGCCTGTAACATTTCTATCTAACTCAGCAGCCTGCAACAGGATGACAAGCGCCAAGGCCCAAACCAGACTCCAGCATCATGCCCTTACACTCCTGCACTCCTGGTCTGCAGAACTCTGAGCCGACTCCATCCTTATTCCTGATAAAATTACCCACTGGCAGTCATCTTCACAGCACCAGAAACCTTACACTTACACTGTCTTTGCAAAGTCTAGGAAAGAGGGAACATCATGAGCCTTGGGATAAATACTTAGAAATTTTAGAAGAGAAGCCAGCCCAGCCAACGGAGCAAACAGCCTTGATGGCCCAAGAATTAGATGACGTCCTCAGAGCTCAGGAGGAGGAGCGGGGCCTGCTGCATCAGGCGCGGCCGGCTAGCTCGCACAGGAAGAGCGTGTGAAGAACCACCATTGGTCTGGTCAGGAAACCCTGACCAAAAGGACTTGGCTGGCTGTGGCCCGCGACGAGCGGGCTGGATGAAGCCCAGACAGGCTGGACTGGGATGAGAAGGGAGGCTTCCAAGCTCTCCGACCACCTCCGCTGCCAAAGGTGGCGGCCAGCGCTTGCCCTCCCAAGGCGGGAAGCCGTGTGCACGTCGCACGGAGCCGAGGGACCGTGCTTACAGGGCCGGGGAAGGCGCGGGCCGCACCAGCCAGAGGACGGCCGCCGCGCTGCCCTCCCCTCGCCCGCGCATCCCTCTGCCCCGCCCCGCCGCCCGTCTCAAAGCCACCCCCGGCACGAGGCGCTTTCCCGGGGCCCTGCACGGCGCGGCTCAGCACCCCGCCGCCTTCCCCGCCTATCGGGGGGGTCAGTGGAGCCACTTCCTTGAGGAGGCACCCACCCCTATGCTGGGCCTTCTTAGCTTCCTGAGACCGCCCTATCTCCTACCAGCCCAGCGCAGCTCTTTCTAGCCTCAGACACCCGCCCTCGCTCTCCGCGAAGCCGAGCTGTCGCAACAGCCTCCTACGTGGCACAGCCCAAGGCGCACGCTCCGTACGGCGCTGGCGCGGGGCCGGCGCAATGGCGTCAGCGCGCACTGCGTGGGCGGGAGGGCGCGCCACGTCGGCGCCGGGAGGCCACGCCCCTGCCGGCGGCGCGAGCTCTATCCCCGCTTTGCGCGCCTCCCGCGCCAGCTCGCACTCGTGCTCCCCCGCGAACGCGTTCCGCGCAGCCGCCGCCCGGCCCGCCCCGGCCCCGGCCCCGGCCCCTCCGCACCCCGGTGTCACCATGTCTTCGCCTCCCGAAGGGAAAATAGAGACCAAAGCTGGACACCCGCCCGCCGGTACTGACTCGTTTCCGCTTTCTCTGGGGCTCCGGGCAGGGAGGGCCGGGGTGCGGGTCGGGGTCCGCGCGCCCCGGTGCGCGTGCGCCCAGGTCCGCGCGGGCGAGTGCGGCCCCGAACCCCGCCGGCCCGCGCTGCGCACCCGGAGCGTGCGTCCAGGAGCCCCGATGCAGATGCGTGCGGATGGGGTGGCCTAGGCAGAGCACAACCTGAAAACAGTTGTACTGGTTGGTATTCAGTAGGAATTTGCAGATGCTTTAAAAGGAAAAATGAAAAAGGCAGTGTTTTTCATATGATGAGCGCATCTTTAAGAAAAAGCCAAAGGAGCGGCAATAACTCTTAACATCAGTGACGCAGTATGACTGATTTTACCCTCTCTTTCTGACCAACCTTTTTTCAAACATCCTTTTAAAAAAAATTCTAAACTTCTGAGACAAGGAAGTTAGGCTCAGAAAGAGCCTTTTTTTAAAAAAAAAAAAAAAATAGGAATCCAAGCCAACTCCACGTTCTTGTGCGATCCCGCTCCGCTCGATTTCCACCGCTGCTGACCGGTATGGCCGGTCGGTATGGCCAGACAGTAGAGAGTTGACCAAAAGCCTTGGTTCCAGAAGCCTAGTCCCAGCAGTGTGCGGGAGTCTTTTAGAGCCTTCATTGCACACGTTGGCCCTAGAACTCGGTCTTCTGGTAATGGAAGCATAAAGGAACGCGGCTTTTGTGTGCCACATGTGTGCATTTTCTCATAGTAAAGATTCCTGTGAGCTCACACCTGTCTCCCCGCCTCCTCCCATAGGGCACAAATTATCTCCCTCCTCTTAGGGAATCAGAACCTTTCTTTAAATAGGCTACATTCCAACGCAGAAATACATTGTTTCTCAAC
Source organism: Octomys mimax (assembly GCA_002564305.1). NCBI lineage: Eukaryota > Metazoa > Chordata > Mammalia > Rodentia > Octodontidae > Octomys > Octomys mimax. The sequence continues at coordinate 15,859 of NDGM011157192.1, read as the reverse complement.
AGCAACAGAAGTAACCATGGGGTGGAAACATGCCCAGCTGTCTTAAGAGGCAGAGTGCACAAAGTGGCCCAGTGTAATGGGAAGGGTTGGGGAACTTTTTTGTTTGTTTGTTTGTTGTTTGTTTTCTGTGTTTTGTTTTGTTTTGTTTTTGGCGGAACCGGGGATTGAACTCTGATACTTGCGTTTGCCAGTCAAGCGCTCATCCTACTGAGCTATCTCCCCGGCCCCCTTGGGGAACTTTTGTGTTGCATTGGTTTAAAAAAAAAAAAAAGAAAGAAAGAAAGAAAACGGAGGCTGAGGGTATAACTCAGTGGTAGAGGGCTGGGGACCCTGGGGCCAATCCCTAGCACCAAAAAGAAAGCAAAAACATAACCACTGTCATAAGGATTTCCTTTTAGGTTAATTGACCTTCCTCTAGCAGCATAGCAGCAAGGTTTTGTCTCCTCCCGCGGTGAGAGACGAGTTCATTGATGTTTCTGTTGGACCAATACCAAGTCTAGGTAGCAATAATTAAATTGCATGTAGAGATGTAACCATATGGGGACTTTTTAAAATCAGAAGTACACACTGTACATTTGAACTCCATGAGAGAAATTTCTTGCAGGATTCTGACTTTCTAAGTCGTAAGCAGCTAATATTTTAAGTTGCAACATAAAGAGTTTATTTATGCCTAAGGAGAGAGGCGGCGACTTATTTGTGCTGGTCATCCGGAGAGCATGGGCTCCAGGTTTTCACGAGGCATGCTGCTGCACTTCTCTGAAACTGCAGTTTCCTCCTTGGTGAAGGCTGAGGATGGGCCTAGATCTTCCTCTAGGGGCGTTCAGGGCTCTGTTTGCACCTGGGAAGCTGTGACTCTGGCTCTTCTGCTTGCAACACTCTTTTCTTCAGGCTCAAAGCCCAAGGCAGGTGACCCACTGGTAAATTTAGTAACACCCAGCCGGGCCCCCTAGCTTGGGAACCCCATATTTAGCAGGAGTGCTGAGGGTCACTGTCATTGTAGACTGTTTACAGAGTGAATGCTAAAAAACAACAACAAGATGTAACCTACTCTAATAAAAGGATAACTGTCAAGGGTAGCCAAGAGCACAGTTTGTAGATCAAAATAACTACCTTATAAACTTAGGGAACACTTCCATTAAGTGACTAAATGTTTGACAGACTTGTGCTTAAATCTTCAATCAGAAATAATAAAATTCTTTTGCAGTGACTCTCTTGCTGTTCTTTTGTGTTTTCTCTTTATTGCTCTCAGACCCGTCCCCTGTCCCACCCTTATCCCTACCCTACAGTACCCCATCTTCCCTTTTACACTTTCCTCCCTCTGTCAGCACCTGCCTTTCTACTCCGAGCTTCCCTAGCGGGTTGCATGAATGTCTTTATCGCATGGCGCCTGGCACAGATCCTCAGTAAGTAGCTCTAGGTGGGCTTCTGTGCAGTGTTCTCTCCCCTCTCGCTGCTGCACCATGAGCTGAGCCCCTGGCTCTGTCTCGGAGCCCTCTTCAGTTTGGAGTAAGGGTGAAACAGTGACTGTTGGATGGTACAGCATAGCCACACACTTCTAAGAACCTCATGCTTTCATTAAGGTAAGGATAGTGAGAACAGTGCCATTCCCACAGCTGGCAGGCGGCGGGAGGATTACAAGTTGGAGCCCTGCCTGGGCAGCTCAGCAAGACCCTGTCTCAGTAGGGTCTTCTGTAGACCCAGTGCAGAGGCCCTGGATTTGGTCCCCAATACCATAACACAGGCACATAAAACCTAGCCAAGCTGTTGGGAGCACTATTGCCAACTTGGAGCCAGTGACCAGGAACTGACCTGAAGGAACCGCAGCAGCCCAGTGCAGGATGCCACCCCTCGCCAGGTACCACCTCCCAAGGTGGCAGGTTAGTGGGAAGGAAGGTAACCAGCAGAGAGGAAGTACTGCCTGATGTGCATCATGTTCTGTAGGCCTCTCGGTGGAAGCAACCCAGGTCTGGGACGTGAGACCCTACCTCTGCTTTCCACTACAAATACAGAGAGGTGGGGTGAAATTTTCTGGGATGAGAATCACTGTTAACCTAGATTAGCAAATAGAATTAGAGGAGGCTCTCTGCTTGGTCCAACAGCAGTAGCGACATTCCCCAGCAGAAGGGAGGGCATGGCTGCAGCTACACTCTTACTGCCAGCCTCTGAGCTTTGGCAGTGACATGGATAAATCACTAGATACACGTTGCTGGCCCTGTGCTCGCACACCCCCATTTCCGAGAGGAGCCCAAACCCTGTGCTGGTGAAGTCTCCTAATACATGGACGGTATTGCATTTTGCTAACTTTACGTGAATATTCTTCAAAAAGTAGAGAACATCCCCCACAGACCTGAATCAAATGAAAATAATGAGCATGATAAAGTGGAATGGGAAATAGACCATTTTGCTGTTTTTAGTAACCCAGATAATTGAACTCTGTTGTATTAATCAAGCAGGAATTGAGGGTGTGCTTAAAAGTTCTTGGGTGATGACTCCCTGCTCTCTTCCTGCAGGAAGGTTTTCAGATGATCTGGGCCACTGCGTGCTAGAGGCGGAAGGCTGATCTGTGTTTTGTTGTTTTTAGCTCCCAGTCTCAGGCCTGCTCAGCAGATTCCCCATGTGCACATCCTCAGGACTGGTCAGAGGTTGGAGGCGCAGGTAACAGGTCCGCTCTTGCTCCCGCATGCCACAGGGCCCGACCTGTCGGTCACTGCAGCTTCAGCAGCTGCCAGGCAATCTCCCTTCTTCGGCTTAGTGAGAACCACCCTCCGTGCAGGGTCAGGAATTGGTGTCAGCACAAACCATCGCCTCCACCTGGATGTACACATGGTCCCTGGCAGGACCCCACCCCCCTGGGGAGGACATGCAGGGCTGGATTGTGATCCCCACCACGGACGATCCCGTTGGACTCCAGTACTTGGGCTTCCCAAACACTTTCTCTGCCTCTGGCCTTTTATCCTCCACTTCACCTTACAGGGTGCCCACCCCCATGCCAGCCTCCTAGAGAGGCTGCTGGCTTGCCAAGTGACTCCTCTCTCTCTGCCCAGATCTACCTCTTGACATCGAGGCACGGACAGTGATACGGCCACTGCTGTCTCTCCCCCATGTGTCACCTTCCTGAGTCAGCCACACACTGGCCCTCGTGATCTATGGTACCTGCCTGGAGACAGACCATGGCTGTGGTCCCAGCTGCCCGGGAGCTGAGGCAGGAGGCTCGCAGATTCCAGCCCAGCCTGGGCAGTGTAGTAAGTTAGTGAGACCCTGCCTAAAAAAAATCCCGGATGTAGCTGAGTGAGAAGGAAGGTCCTGAGCTCAGCCTCCAGTACCTCAAACTAATTAAACTGAATTCAGTGACCATGTTCTCCTGTCCCATTCCCTTCAGCAAATTCCAGTCTGCTAATCTCACAGGACACAGCGACATTCAGTTCCATTTCCCTTGCTTACTGCCACTGCAGGGCTCTACCTGAGATCATTAGATTTAATCCTAACTTACAACATGCTGGAGATTTTCTGTCCTTTTGTTCTTCCCACCAGAGCAGTCCTGAGGACCTCTCAGCTCCTGTAGGGGGATTAGCATCGCTTTGAATAATATCTCAATAGCGCTTTCCAAGGAGAACAAAGGCAGCTACATCGTCGAGTCATGCGCCAGTTCCTGCAGGCCCTGCTCTGGGGACACTTCTCATCAGCAGCCCCTCCTCCCTGCTGGACACCGCACATGGCTCATGGGCCCTCCAGCAGGGAGCAGCCCCGCAGAGAGCTCGCTGCCGCTGGTCCTCTGCAGGGTTTTCCCCGCCCCCTGGTGAGCATCAGCGACACCCTGATGCTGCAGGGCTATAAGGCCAGTGATCCTCGGTAGTCTTTGGCCTTCCAAGTGCTCCCAGAAGTGCCACAGTAGCCTGGACCGTAGGCCAGTACCACAGCGCCACCCAGCTCTGTGTGTTGGCAGGAGGGCCAGCGTGTGGCTGACTGCGCAGTTCCCAGGATGCCTTGTGCCGCCTGCCCCTGGGCAGGAGGAGTACACATGGGGTGGGCAGGGCAGTACTTGGCCCAGCAGCAACGAGACAGCACGCATGGCAGTTGATCGGATCTGGGACTTTCCAGAAGCCTCACCATGGCAGGCATGAAACATTTAAACCATGACTCACGGATATGCAGACTAAGCACGTAGGGCCATGCCGCAGCCCACAAAGAAAGTTGGTGATATCAGGGTGATGGCTGGAATGACCAAAGCATTCGAGGGTGCCAGCAGTCCTAGTGACAGTCGGGTGGCCACTTGGTCAGCACCGTGGCAGGCACGAATGTCACAGGCTCCTCTCATTCCCCAGCTGCACCTGGCTTGGTACCGTCCTCTCCACCGTGGAGGCAGCACGTACTGAGGATCTGAGCACTGCGGCATGCTTGGTTAGCCCTGAGTTCTGACTTGTAAAACCTGCTCTGGACACCAGCTAGTGGGAACGCCTTCTCTGCTTACCCTGGGAAGCAGGACACCGTCATTGTTTCCACACAGCTGGAGGCGCCTGAGACCACTCTAGCAGTGTGCTCAGGCACATGTACACGTGTGCATGTGCATGCGTATGCGCACGCGCACACACATACACACGCGAGCACACAGGCGGAGCTGGGATTTGAACCTGTCGAGCTCAGTCCTGGCACCCAGGCCCTTCCCCGCTGCGTAGCACTCTTGCTGAAAGGAAACTTGCAGTGACTTAAATGTGAAGTTTGAGTAACAGCCACCGCAACAAAAATCTGAGTTCTTTCTTTCCAGTGTTTCTCATGAAATTACCTAGCTTTGCAAATAATTCTGCAGAGATTTCTGAGAAAATTATCCTGCCATTGTAGTTTTACAAATGGGGACTTTCAGAGACACTGATACAACATTCACAATAAATACGGGCTGTCATATTTTTTGGCAGTAGTGCAAGTTCCCATGAATCTGTCGCAGCCTTGAGTTATTATGATTATTGCCACTTTTTATTGCTGCATTAATCACCATACACACTGAGAGGGACTGATGGAGTTAATTGTTTTTAGCAGCTGGATTAAATGTGACCACTCAGGCTGGGTGACTGAGCCCTGACACAGGGTCTTGCTTCACCAGAGGGGTGGACGGGCACTCTGCAGCCACCTCTGGAGACACAGTCGTTTCAGGTGTCACCTTGATGGTCATTATCGGTTTCCTTTGTGGCTAGGTGCAGTGCCTTTTTTACTTTCAGTCGGTTTGTAGAACACATCTGTGAATTATAGCTTAAAAGTTTTATATCTGCCAGATAGCAAAGAGTCTGAGGTCACATTTAAATGCGCACCTGTGTGCACTTGCCAGGGCTGCCGTGAGCGTGCCACACCTGGGCAGCTGCGACAGCAGACAGATCTGTCTCATGGTTGCAGGTGCTGGGAGCCCGAGCCCGAGGTGCTGCAGGTCTGGGCTTTCCTGCCGGCCTCTGTGGCATGTGGCATGTGGATGGCCGTCTCCTCAGTGACCTTACTTAGCTGTCTGTACACGTGGATCCCTGCTGTCTCTCCCTCTTGGAAGAACACAAGTCCCATTGGAGTAGTACCTACCCTGCCATAGCTTCTGCCTCTTTAAAGGACCTGTCTCCAAATCCAGACACGATCTAAGTTTGTGGGTATTAGAATTTCACATTATGTACTTTAGTGGGGCAGCCCTAGGTCCTTCCTTTGGGGAAAAAATTCATAATTCTCAGACCCCACATTTCAAGACTAGAAAGTCATCACAATGTACTACAGAATTTTATATTTAGTCACCATTTCTAAAGGGGTGGCAGATTATGTGAGCTGGGAAATGTTAGATTAAAATCTTGGATGGTGGATGCTTTGTCTTTTTTTGTTTGTTGTTTGCTTTTGTTTTGTTTTTTAAACTTGATCTCAAAGTGAGGGAAGTTCCTACAGAACAAAAGCAAAGAAAGATGAAGTAAGAGTTAGCATGAGACTTGGATCCACATGAGGAATGGAGCAAGGCCCCAATCCCCAATGTAGAGCTGGATCCTCAGAGGCCAAAGCTTAGAGGAGACCGTGAGGGACACAGGAGGATGGCAGGGAAGCTGGCTGTATCCGCCGGGGTTCCAGCTGTGGCAGGCGTCTCCTCGAGAACTTGTAAGCTCAGACTCATTTTTATGAGTTGAGTTCAGGTCTACATGGTCTGCTCTTCCTATCTGGAGAAAGCCATCAAAAAGATCCCCAAGCCCTGGGCTTGTAGTCTGACAGAAGCAGATGCCAGAGGGGGTTGTCTCTCCAAGACCACAAGATCCGGTGATGACAAGCATGTAATCCATAAGCGGCCAGCCCAAGAATGCGAATCAGCAGGTAAGCTGCAGGATTTGACCCCCAAGGACCTCCAGCCATAGGCAGGTATGCCTAAGATGATAAAATTTAGAGGAGCTGGAAGCTCAAGAGAAACATGACCCTGTCAAAAAAAGTCCTGTTGAATTACAGACCAAAACATAAGCTCTAGAAATGAGAAATAAAATGATTGGAAAGTCACTTACTGGTATCCAAGCAGGTTTGGGGAAGATCTCTGGGCAGGATTCTGTTCCTCCCAAAGTAGACTTCACCCTGCATTGAACGTGCTGGTGCAGAGAGAGCCATGGCTCCTGTCTCAGCCCACCTGTGCACCGTCTCAGCACAAGTCTTTCCTGCACTTATGCCCTGTCCTGCCCCTATCTGATGAGACAGCTGCTAGGGCACTGCTGGTCCCCAAGAGCCAGCACCTTCTTCCTGAAGGCAGGGACTGGCAGTGTCGCCCTGGGGAGCATCAGGACTCTAACCTTGCTTCACACTTCCGTAACTTGGCCAAGTCCAACCAAATGTGGAAGCCGAGAATGTGATGTGGCAGGGTGAGTGACAGTACCGCTGGGATGCAGCTGGGCAGTGGCGGAGACCTAGTGACTTGGGTGGGGAGTTGAACCACCGAACACCTCAGTCTTAGGAGGTTTGGCTTCTTTCTGCAGGTGAGGCAGGCTGCTGATGACCCCTGTAACCAAAAGTCACAGCTGTGCTTTCAAGGAAGTAATAAATTAGTTTATTCTGAGCCAAATATGGGTGGTCATGGCCTAGGAATGCAGGCTCAAGGGACCCAGAATAACGTAATATATCTTGCAGAGGAGATGGCATCAGCTGCAGCCACAGAACAAAGAAAATCAGAAGTTAATGCAAGTGATAAGCACAGGGGCGGGCCCGTAGCTGGGCTCACTGGGCAGGGAGCCCTTCCCTGTAGGTTGCAGCCGTCCTCACTGCGCTGGCAGTGGAAGTCCCTGGTGCACCCCTTTCAGCAGTGCGCCCTGAGAGCTTTACCTGAGTCCTAAGAATGTAGACAGTGCATCGCCCACAGTGACGATGCTTCACTTGGCCAGTGCCGGCGGCAGGATCTTTAATAGAGATGCAGCTTCCTCAGGGGACCAGCAATCTGTGAAGCTAGATTTTTGGATGCAGGGTCAGCGTCTCCGTTCCAATCCCCGGAACACTACGATGCTGAAAGATAGTAACCAGGGCTGGCGAGATAGCTCAGCAGACTAAGCACCTGCTTAGGCAAGCACTGGGACTGGGGTTTGATCCCCGGTCCCACATGCTACACCAGCCCCACCCCTGGGTGCACTTAGCTGGTGACAGAGTCCAGGGTGTGGTGGCACATGCCTGTAATCCCAGTGCTGGGAGGCTGAAAACAGGAGAATCACTATAAGTCTGAGCTGCATAGTGAGACCCTGTACCAAATTACCAATTACATACATATTTGTATATCATTAAAAGAAAATGAAAACATACATAAAAAATTTTGTAAATGATGTTCAGACCATTATGACTCATGACAGTCAAAAAGTGGAAATCTCGCACAGGCACGTGATCCCCTGAGGAGTGGGTAGATTTGACTGAGCGTATCCATGCAGCAGGGACTATTGGCGCTCAGAGGAGTGTTGGTCTGAACCACGCTGCCACACACATGGACCTTGGAAAGGTGCTCCGTGAAGAGCCGGTCACCAGAAGTCATGCACTTTGTGCTTCTGCTTCTAGGCCGATGTGTAGAGCAGACAGTGCCAGAGGACTGGTGACCGGGAGCCAGGGGAGGGGTGCACAGGAAACCCCAGCTCCCGGGCATGGGCTTGTGTTTTCAATGTGATCATTACATGGAACAGTGATGGTGCAACTCTGAATACACTCAGGACCACTGTGTTACACTGTGTAAATGGGTGAATTGGGGCCGGAGATGTAGCTGTGCACCACAGTACCCGCCTGGCAGGCACAAAGTACTGAGTTCGATTCCCAGTACCAAAAAAAAAAAAGATAAATGTATTACATATAAGTTAATGTCAACAAAGCTATTTTTAAAGGGGCACTAAAGCCTGTCAACCACATAGTAGCTGTCCTGTGTCAGTCATGGCCACGTCACCCCATCTAAAGCATCAGTGTTATCTGAGGAGATAAAATATCTCCTCAGGGCAGGGCCGAGTGGCCCTTGTTAGGTGAAGAAGGCACACAGAACCTAAGCAAGTGGCCACTTCACTGGCCTGTGTTCTGCCACACTGCTGTCTTACGAAGTATTGAAAGGTGACCAAAGGCAGACATGAGTGCCTGGGCCCGGCTCTGAAAAGATCTGCAGCGAGAGGGTGGTGAGTGCTGTGCCCTCTTGAAGGTCCCCCGCCCCATCCCCACGCCCTGGCCCACGCCAGCTACCCCTGCCTGCCCTAACCCGAGCTCTTCTGCTTACATTGCAGTGAAGGCTGGTGGGATGCGGATTGTGCAGAAACACCCGCACACCGGAGATGGCAAAGAGGAGAGAGACAAGGATGACCAGGAATGGGAAGGCCCCAGGTAGGACGAGTCCGGTGGCTCTCTTTGCCTGTACCTTTGTTCTGTTAAACATTAACACATGTTCTCTGTCCTGCGCTTCAGATAACTCCCAGGCCACAAGGCCACGCTGGGTGTCTCCTTTCCCAGGGAGTGGGGGCGGCTGTACCAGGCAGGCAGCACCCTCCACCATGCAGGTGCAGAGGAAGGACTCGCAGGTGCAGAGGAGGGGCTCACAGGCACAGCAGCCAGCCGACAGCCTGGTCTGGCCAAGGCTCCCCTTTGTGAGAGCAGCCCCAGGCCTACCCTGGAACAGCTCATTGCGTGGCCCTGGCTCTAGCAGGCCCCAGCCCCCGCCAGCCTCCTCCCACCAGCCAGGCCACTGGAGTGCAGGACATGGCAAATTCTCAGCCTTAGGTCCCACTCGGGCTCTCCTAGGAAACTCGCTGGGACTGCCAAGACCTGAGACCCTAGAACTGCTTCCAGCCTGTCTAGAGTGAGCAAGGCAGGCCCCCATGAGTGACCGTGTACCCTCGAGTGGCGCCTCAGCCCTACCCTGCTGGGCCCTGGCCCTCTCTGTTCACCCCTCTGCCGAACAGCTGTGTTCCGTGGAGGTTCTGGTCCCAGCTGTGTTGTGGGACCGGCCTGCACTGTCCTTGACTTTGTCATGCATGAATACCTCCGTGGAGAGGAGCGTGAACCTACAGTTTCCACTTGTAACTTGCCTCCAGGTGATGCCTTGGCCAGCGGAGGAGAGGAGGGTGTGCGAGGGACGGCGCCTCTATTTCTGTGCAGCAGGCATGAGGTTGACTCTTTCCACTGTGGCAGCTGAAGGCGCAGAGGGCCTTCTCCCCAGCTTGTGCCTGAGGAAGAGGGTCACACGCGGCCACACATTTGCCTTCACCTGCACCTCCCCTGAAAATGCAGTGGGAACTTTGGGCACCTCCAGTGGCTCCAAAAGAGGGGCTCAGGGGCCCCTTGCCAGCAGGGGAACCCACGCTTGCTGCACGGACATCCCTCCCCTGCTGGGTATTTTCCACAGAACTCTGTGTGGAAGGGCTCCTGGGTCAGGCTGAGGGGAGGATAACATTTTGGGTAAGGTTTTGGAGTCATTGTTGCCCGTTTGAAATCATGAGGTCAGCAGTGGAAAGGAGTGTCTGGCCTGGATTTGGGTTTTATTTGTCTTACTTTTTTGTTGTTTACTGCTGGGGATTTGACTCAGGGTCTCACGTGTGCTAAGAAAATTCTACAATTACATTTCTCCCAGGCTGCTCTCACAGAGCTGTGTATAGACGTAACATTAATAGGTCTTGCAGGTCTGTGGTCCTGGATCTGAAAGCCTCTGGTACCATTTATTTCAGGGTTCAGCACAGTGGGGCTTTGGAAAGAATCCTGCAGACTCTAGAACAGGCTGCTGTGCCGGCCCCGCCCCCGGGGCACGCTGAGGTGGCAATTGAGACTGGGTGTGGTGGCGCACGCCTGTGATCCCAGCTCTTGGAAGGATGTAAAAAGGCAGATCACTATAAGTCTGATCTAGTAGTGAGGCCATGAACACTCTGTAGACCCTTCCCTAAAATACAAAGAAAAAATAATAATAATAAAGGAGAGCAGGGCAGCGGCCCTCCCAGCCGTGCCCAGCAGGGCCAGCAGCAAGTTGTATGAGCTGTATTCTGTGTGTGCTCCATGGGGGAGCCGAGTGCTCAGGCCCAGAGACCTGTGCCTCTGTTCATGTTCTGTGTTGCCTTCACATGGGTGATAAGGAAACTTGGGCTTCTGCGAGCGTTGTTGAGCTCTGGACAGAGTCAGTGTACATGGCCCTCTGTAGTTTCCTCCTACAGGAGCCCAAGTGTCCTCGCGTTCCTCATCTCCTGCTGCTTCCTAAGAAGGCAGGCAGCAGACAGAAGAAATAGCCTTAGTGGAACGAAGCCTGGGCGATGGGGAAAGCCGAGCTCTACTGTGTGTCAGTGGACGAAACAGACCGCAGCTGCTCCCCTGCCCAACACAGCGTCCAGACCATGAGAGATGACAAGCTAGGCGCCTGGGTAGACATACAGGTTGGTGACGTAGTTTGGTAGTGGAGCACTTGCCTAGCATACACAAGGCTCTGGTTTGGTCACCAGTACTGCAGAAGAAAAGAACCAAAAAGCAAGATGACAGACAGACAGACAGACAGACAGACAGAACTATCAGATAGATCTGTTAGCTTTCTTTCTGCAGATTTTTCCAGGACACAAAATAGCACATTTGCAGAAGATAAGCAATTTAAATTCCTATGCCAGCCGGAGAGATAGCATAAGGGCCTGTTTGGCAAGCCCAAGGTCTGTAAGTTTGATCAAGCCCGAATTTGATCCCTGGTACCAAAAATAAATACATAGATAGATAGATATGCCAGAGGATGAATGGTGGCAAGAGAGAAGATCAAATACCCGGAACCTTAAATTTTAGCATTGTTTTCACCTAAAAGACTTGCTCTGGTCACGCTTGGAACGCCTGCCATTCTGGTCTTCTAAATACATACTTCTTGTCATGACATACCAATTATTACCATACTGTCTCTCAAGTAAAAGCTTTTTTTTTTTTAAATAAAGGGTAATAAATGAAAAAAAAAAGAAGGGGAAAAGATAGGATAGCTTCAATAATTATACTGCTGACTTCTGCAGGTCTATTAAAAGAAGAAGCTAATAACTTAATTTTTTCTCTCTCCTTTTTAATTTTTTATAACTTTTTTTCCTACCAATTTTGCATGTTTATATCTGGTAACCTGAACGACTAATCTGAAGATAACAATATACAGTATAACAACCATTATTGAAGTCCTATTATTCTTTTTAGTGAAATTTCGTATTGTTTCTAATGTTTTGGTACTATTTTAATTGCCTTTAAATTTAAAAAAAATTTAGTGCTCTCATTACCAATTCAAACTACAAAAAAAAAAAAAACCACTTGCTCTGTATCTCTGAATACCCACGTACTTTGAAGCAATCCAGCTACAGAACATTAATATGAGCAAAGGGGGCTGTTGTGGTTGTAGCTGCTGCTGCCTGCCACGGAACTGCAGGCATACAAGCATACACAATACATCATGCCGATGTCCCGCCTCTTGTTCTCTGGACTCTGCAAGACTCTTTACCCACGTGGGTTAAGCTGAGGGTGCAAAATGGGTGAGACTGTGAGCATCAGAGGCATTGATCCTCACTAGTGAAAGTTGTGGGGTTTCTTCCGGTCACAGAATGACCCCCTCTCTGCTCCGGATGATATTTTCTCTGTAAACCAGTGCTTGATTGGACAGTGAAAGGGGAAGGAAGCCACCAGCGGTGAGTCAGTGGACTTGGGGCTCGTGGCTCCTCCCCGTCGCACAAGCCTGCACTCTGTGCATGGCTGACTTCTCCCTCCAGGTCCTCCCAAGTTGCTGATGGGTAGTTCAGTCATCCCTGTCAGCGATAATCGTCACCAATTCTCAAGGCAGCAGTGTGACTGCCTTACTTCTGAGGGCTCTGTTCACCTCAACTCGTGTCAACCACGCAAGTGCTCCTTGTGGTCTTCTGTATTTCAGAGTTGTACCCCCACCCCAAGTTTCTGTTCCTTGTTCAGTGGCTCGCAGAGTCAGGTGGCTTTTCTGGGTCACACAGCAGATAAGTGGATGAGCCCTAGCACCGTATCCAGCTGCTTCTTCTTTAGTTTCGAGTCTGCGCCTCCCGGCTGAGCGCCTGCTTTGCTGTGGGTCCTGACTGGTTGCTGCGCCTGTACCTTGGTGGTGGAATGTTCATCATACAGACAAGAAAGCAGGGCTTGGGGACGGTCCCGCCCACGGTAGTGGAGTCGGTCGCAGCAGCCGGGTCAGTATTCAGCCTTGCGTTCAGAGTCTTGGAAGCCTAAGGCCCTCGTGTGATATAGGAGCTCCTACTTGACATAGACTGCAGTCTAGATCCTTCTATAAATAAAACCTACTGGCTTGGAGGTTGCCGAAACCTGGCCTGTGCTTCTCAGACCCATAACCCTGCCCTTCTGCAGCCTCAGCACCAGGAATGGTCTAATTACCGGTTGACGACGGGACTCTGGAGGACTGCGTTGCTTTGCTTTTTACATTTGGAAAGGCCTAGTTGTTTGCAGAATTTAGAAAACATGTCATTACCCTCTTGGAAATGCCATATGTCGAGTGACTTGATCACCCACATTATCCTAACCACAAAATTTTGAATTTTTTGAATCATATTTTGATATTTTGAACCAAGTGTGTCCAAATATAAAAAATAAGTGCATCATTTCAGAAGCCAATTTTTTCGTGAGTCAGAGATCTACATTTGCAAACTCTTCTTCACTTTTTCCCAGTTATTAATTATTGAAGACTGGTTTTCAGTTCACCAATTCATGCCTGGTGGCTTCCTTTCCCATTCACTGCAAAAATCAATAGAGCAAGATTATAGAGCGAGTAACAGCCACATTAAGGCTGTTATTTTATTACCAGAAGAAAGCCCACAATGTTTACTAGTAATTATTTTCCTCATTTCCTTTAATCTTATAATTTTCAAGAGACATGGAAATAATTTCTTATGTCACCCAGTTGTTTTGGTTTTTTTTTTAGATGCTACATTTAAAAGACATTGCAGCTGAAAAGAGAAAATATTGTCCAAGAATTTTCATCAGGCTGAGGTCTAGTTACCTGAGTCTTCATATCCGGGAAGAGGCGGCTGCTCCATTGCACTGGCTGGCACTTTCCTGAGCCGCTGCTTCCTTCCATCCCGGCAGTGACCCAGTTGGAGAGAGCAGGGGTTCCCCTCAAAACGTGCTGTAGAACACAAGCTAGTGCACGCAGCTTCATAAGGGATGAATTGCAGGCCTGGAAGCGAAGGAAGGAAATGGATGCATGCTGGGCGTGTTCCGAGGCTGTGCCATGAGCCCAGGCTTAGGACCAGGTATTGAAAGGTAATGAGTGGCAGGAAGAGTAAAGTAGGGCCTAATAGGTTTGGCTACCCATGGGGTTGTATGAGAAAACGTGAAAGAGGAGGCGATGGGGATGAGTAGCAGAGATGAGGGAGCAGGCAGGTGTCCAGCTTCGTCCGCGCTTTGCACTGTCCCGCTCTAGAACCCTGGTCCCTGCTGCGCGCGCAGCCAGGATGTGGGAGGAAATCAGCTTACACACGAACAGCGACAGATGAGCCTGACTATAACTCAGATGATTACTGTAGCCACAGGGGAGGCTGAGGAGAAGAAAGCTGATAAGTGTAGCCACATCGAAGAGGGTAGCAAGGTACCGAGTAACTCTGAAAAGAACATTTAGGTTAGAGGATTGTAAGGCCAAAGAGAAAAAAAGAACTATACCTAAACATTGTATTCCAGTTAGTAAATGTTGTGTTCCAGTTAGTAAACAGGTTTCCTTAGGGGTTTAGGGTAGCAATTCTGGCATTGTTTCAGGTGTATTCTAGGACCAAACAAATTGGTAAAATATTATGGATCCTGAGAGCGAAGTTTCTTGCTGCCAAGAAAGAAGTTATAAATGTGAAACAGGAAAGATTGAGATGAACGTTGTGCTGTTGGGCGGAAATTAAAGGGATCTGGCAGAGTTGATGTTTTTAGGTGAATGGAGGGATGGATGGGTGGACAGAGGGGCATCCACGCGCATACGTACCTGCAGAAATAAAGGTCAGTGGGTGGTTAGTATGCGTACACACGTTTCCTCGCCTTGTTCACTCTGAGGGCCTACAAGAGCAGAGTTCTCCAATCAGAGGAACAGGGTTCCTTAGAGAAACAGTTGCTTTCAGGACAAGGCAAAATACTAGATAACCTGGAACATCAGAGAGTGCTAGGACAAGGACGTGCTCCAGCAAGGATGTGGTCATGAAGGCTGCCGGAGGGTCTCCTCAGGGCTAATGCTGGAGTACTTCTCTATAAAACGAATAATGACAGTATTGGGCTAGACCTGTACAGCGATGTAAATATCTATAATTCCATGGCATAGGTAATTAAGTAGGGGGTAGACACAGCTCTTCTCTTGAAGAATTCCAATTGAAGAATTCCAATCCATCAGTACATGAGAAAGGAGGGCAATTGCATATCACTAGTCAGGAAATAGCATAGGAAGAGGGCGGGCAAGATTTACCAGTAGAAGGTAGGATTTGTAGGTGAAAGCTCAAGGATAAGAAGGATATTTATGTAATCTCAAAGCATCTTCCCCAAACAGTACCAAATGAGTATATTTATAGTGAAAATCATGAAAAAAGCCAAAAATGGAAACAAAAATGCAGTGTTGCTTTGTTGGACCCAGCTGAGAAACTACATGTTAAGTGGCTAAATTTTTGCTACTCTGTGCATGTTTGTGAGTCCCTGAGTGCTGGTTTGAGAAGGATTTTTTTAAACAATTTTATTGAGAAACAAATAGCAACGAGACAATTTCAAAACTGATTAGTAGGTCACTTTCAATAATTAACACATTACATATTGTCTTAGTGGTTATTCCTTGTACAAGATGCAGACATGATATCCTGTCCACACACACTATTAGAATAAATCTATTCATTGAATTAAGAGAATGCAGCTGTATATCTATACTAACTATTTTGAGTATACAGATACAAAATGGTTGTTCATTTGTAGCCCCCTTTTTTGGTTAGTTTTGTCAGAGAAGTGCATTCCATTGTCATTTAAATATTGTAGGTGCATGAATTCAGAAAAATATCCAAATATATCCCAATAGTCCATAATAGTAGTGGGTTTTCCATAAGACTGTCAACGTCCGAAGTCGTTGACTTGAACATTTTATAGCTCATCATATTATTATGACTTTACTTTTTATACTTCACTTTCATACTTGTCTGCTGGATGGTTAAGACCAAGAAAGAGTAAAACCTATATAACAAGAAATGTAACTTTGTATTTGATAAGGTCAGTCAAATCCCCTCAGGATTTAACCTGAAACCCTGTACCTCGGTTTGTATATCCTTTGTCAGTGTCAGCCATATGGATGAGTCACGGCCATTGCTCGACCAATTTGCTCTCTGCGAAAGCTTGAGAGAATGTTTTCTCTCCATGTTACTCTCCTTAGGCACACTCTACATCATTGATCACTTTC
>NDGM011157184.1:0-13545 GCA_002564305.1 Octomys mimax | reverse complement strand
TTCGATCCCCAGTACCACATGCTGCGCCACACCATGCCAGCCCCAGAACCAAGCATGGGGCTGCATGCCTATAATCCCAGCTCTGGGGAGGCTGAGGTAGGAGGATCACTGTGAGTTGGAACTAAGTAGCAAGACCCTGTATCAATAAAAATAAAAATAAATTTAAAAAAGAAAATATCCCTGAAAGTAAAGAAAAAGGAAAGGAAAGTTGGATAAGAAAGACAGAGACAGGAAAGAAGGAAAAAAGAAAGAGAGGAAAAAGAAACAGTAACAAAACTAATGTAGTGCAGAAGACCCAACAGCAGAGCTACAGATGAAAGGGAGAAAGCAGAAAGGCAGAACCCATGCAGACACACACTTCCAAGCAATCCCCAGCGCTGAAGGGTATGTGGGTTCTAGATTGAAAAGCCCATAAAATGCCAAGCAGAGTAGGTAAAGACGGGTTTGGCCCATGAAATGCCATCGGGGCATTTTGTGCTGGACCAAAGAGATGAATCTACACACTTCCAGAAGGGAAAAGACCACACAGATCGTACATAATCTTAGTCCCACCAGAATGACTCAAAAGTTCTCCACAGAAATGCTGGAAGCAAGAAGATAAATGGTGCGGCACCTCCTAACTTCCATTGCAGAGTTATTTTCTGACCTAAAATTCCGTGGCCAGCCGCACCGGTAAGCAAGGATAAGGGTGGAATGAAGTCCACTCAGACACAAGGATTCAAAAAAAAAAAAAGCCAGTAGTCACACCTTCTCAAGGAGCTGCAGAAGGATGCACTCTGCCCAGTCAAGGGAGTAAAGCAAGAGAGGAGGGTGGAGCAGCGAGAGGCAGCCCCACCCCATACAAGTGAGGGGAGGAAGAAGGTGCACCAGGACAAAGCAGTGACAGCACTGTGCTCAGCAGGGTGCTGCCAGTGCAGGTAACAGCTGTTCCCCTCAGGACTTCTGACGCCCCCTGCCTGCCTTTCCACCTGGGGACAGAGCGTGAGCTCATATGCTGACTTTCTCGGGCTTTGCTCGTCAGATAAAGATGAAACTCCAGGCCGCTGTCCCTGCCCTGGAGCTGGCCCTACCGCTTGGCAACATCAACCCAGCCCTACAGAGTGCTCTACTTGACCCTAGAAGTTGGTCATGACAGAAGCAGAGTAGATGGTAAAATGCAAGTGGCACTTTCTGGCCACTCTGGTCCAAGTCCACGTGTCAGCCCCACCAGACAGCCCAGCTGGCATGAGATCTCTGTCTCCCAGGACTCGCTCACTTCCTTGCCCAGAGGCAAGATCTAGAAGGAGGAATCCACTGATGAGTTCGGGGCTGAATGTGCTGTGAGTGGGCTCTGTTGCAAGTGGGTCACTGGGAACCTGACCTGGAAGGTGGCTCTTATCTCTCGCTCCTCCCTTCTGTTTTCTAGCTGCCATGAGACTCAGCGTTCCTACACTATGCTCTTCCACCATGGGGCTACTGCCTCAAAGTCACCTCACATGGACCGAACCCACTAAGCCAATGAGCCAAAACAAACTTCTCTTAAGTTGCAGGTGTTGGGTAGTTTCACCCCAGCAACAGGAAAGTGACTGTCTCCAGGCCCCTGCACAGTTCAGCTGCTCCTCCTCTGCTGTCCCATGAAGGCCACCATGGAGGATTCCACAGCTTTGGGGAACAGCAAAGTCACCTGGACAGAGAGATCAGGGCCCTGCATGGTAAGTGGGAGAAAGCCTCAACCTACCCGCACTATGGAGTCTGGACCAAAACTACACACGACAGGTTGGACCAGGCTGCAGCCATGGAAGTCTGATTCTTACAATTCATGGAACCAGGTGAGTCAAGGTTATTTACCTAGGTGGTAAGACTCTAAAGGAAAAGCTAAGAAGTTATTAGTAGGAGCAGAGTTCCTGGTGTCAACTATGTAAGTCTCTAGCATTTGCTGAAGAAGTGCAGGATTAAGCACGGCTGTTCTTGGTAGCTTCAAGGTCATGTCCACACAGACCTGGCCAGGAGGGGAACATGAAAGCTATGGACAGTTGATTTGTTAGGACATCAGGGTGCAGGCAGTTTCTCCTATTATTATTAGGGTAACCTGTTTTGCAATAAGTACATAAAAAATGTGGAGTCAGCACCTCCCACATACATAAATATGTCCATGCCTACAGACCCCCAAAGCCTCTCGGCACAAGGACCTTGACCCTGCCTTTCCAGGAAGGTCCCTTACCCTGCATAAACACTCTGTGCAGTCCCAAGGCCATGTTCAGTGCCACCATGGTAGAATCTCTTGCCCTCCAGCATCGCCAATTTGGCTCTAGATTAGAGACAGGAGGACCTGGCACCTGGAGATCATGCTCACAGCTTGGCCCAGCCCCACCCAGAAAGCTGGGCTAGGAGAATGTGGGAATAGGCTAGAAGCCAGGTCCCAGGGAGCAGCTGAGGCAGGCGGAAAGGGCCATTTGGTATGAGAGGAGCAGACTGAGAAGAAGAGGCCGGTAGCCGGGAGGAGTGCACCGGGGGCTGTGCACCAAGTGCCTGGTGCTTGTCCTCAGGTGAGTGAGACAGTAGAAATATGAGTCCTGCCTGCCCTCACAGGTCAGCAGCCTAGACAATGCAATCAAGAAGCAGTATGGGACTGGGGAGACAGCTTGGCAGTCTAAGCACCTGCCTGGCAAGCACAAGGACCCAAGTTCGATCCCCAGTACTGCATGCTGTGCTGGGCCTGGAGCCCCAGGTGGAACTTGTTGGCTACCAAAACTGAGCATGGTGGCACACAGCTGTAATCGCAGCACTGGGGAGGCTGAGGCAGGAGGATCACTAGGATTCCAAGCTGCATAGTGAGACCCTGTAACAACTAAAATACATTTAAAATAATTAAGGTGAATCCCGGAATGTGTGTGTCCCCATGATACCCCCTTCAGTTGCTGGTGGCCAGTAGGATTGGGGACAGAGGATAGAATTACTGCTTTCCCATGACTGGAGAAAATAGTCCTCATATGTGTCATCTTCATGCCAAGACTTGCAAAGGAAGCTTGCCAGTCCTGGGCACTTCCGGACTCTCTGTGTTGAAGGCAGGGCCATCTNTCTGTATCTACGTTTTGAATGAGCAGGTTGGATGTCACAGGCTTATGGGAGAGTGCACCAGTTAGTGTGCAGAGAGATCTGGGTAACAAGCTCCAAGACAGACAATGGCTTTGTCTTCCTCCACACATTGCCTTCAGAATTCCCAGATCTCCCTAGTTCATTTGGATAATTAACACTTAATCTTGGGACATCAATGAGTCCAGTCAGATCTAACTCAAAACTTCATTCTCACATGGAATCCTACACTCTTTCACCATCTTGCTGCCCACCGTCAGCCCTGGTTTATGGCTCAGGTAGTAGCTGAGGGGTTCCATCTGCTCTCTCCCTTCCTCCTTCTCTGTCATTCAGCTGCTGCTGGTCTCCATCCCCTCTCCAGGGATTGGGACCTGGGAAGACAGATGGGGGGAGGGGTGGTGTTAACCTCTGTTACCTGGGCAGGCTACTGTGAACAAGGTATTGGCACCTGACTAGGGACTCATGTGTCACTGTGCCCTGATGTGAATAGGCTCTGTGACTGGGCCCTGGTGGATCTTCTGTCTGTCCTGGAGTCCTGCCCTGAGGCTCCACCCACAGACTCTCCCCCCCCCCCAGAGAAGCGTCCCCCAGAGGGCTCAAGTCTGGGCTCCCCAGGGATCTGAGTACTCCTGCTGAGGCTGGCATCCTGGACTTTCGCTGTGAACTTTGCCGCCTCAGTGCTCTTGCTTGGCCTACTCTTCTGCCTCCCAGAGCCCCCACAGCCTTGCACTGGGACACCTCCTTCAGAAAGGCTTCCCAGGCCCGATGTACACATCTGCACCCTGGCCCGCCTAGGCTCCTCAGGGCTGTCTGTCCGTGTGGACACTGTGCAGCCGTGGTGACTGGGAGGTAGCGTGGGCAGAGGCCCCTCTCCCATCCAGCATGACCCCCTGGATCTATGCTGGAGCCAGTGCAGCCCAGTGTCATGAGCAAGGAAAGAACCTCTGGTGGTCACCAGTCACCCTAGGCTCCCTGCCGCCTGCACCAAGCTGCTGGGGATCCCTCCGCAGGCACATCTGGCTTAAAAAGGAAATACGCTATTTCACGACTTACCCGGTCTTATTTTTAGAACCAGTGACTCATCTCCATCAGGCCCCGGGGCTGCTCTCAGGGGCCGGGCCCAGGGGAGAGGCCCACAGAGGACAGCTGCTCCCCTGCACCCTGGGGCCCGAGGGAGGGCTGAGGCGTGAGGCAGGGCTTCCCACGCAGGCCACCGGCGATCGCATCCACGCTGCCCAAGAGGATGGCACCTAGTGGACAAAGGGGACCAGCCGGAGCCTGGCTGACGTCCACAGCTGCCCTGAGCTGCTCCTCCAGCTCACTTCGGGCTGCTTGCTTGCTTTTCCGCCTTGTTCTAGGCGTTGTCTCTCCATCACGTTTATTCCCAGGTGTTCTGTTCTTCTCTTGTTCTGATAAATGAGATCGTTCACAGCACCCTCCAGCTGTGCTCTGGAAATGTTTGAGCCCCTTTCTGTGCTGGAGGAAGGCCCCCACTGTAAATAATAAAATAAAATAAAATAATCCCTCACCAGCTTTGGAACCTCCAGAACAGTGCGCTAAATGAATCACTTCTGTCTATAAAGTCCCCAGGTCTACCCCAGGCACTTCGTTTCAGCAAGCGGATTACTGTCTCCTAGTAGATACCTGCCTAGGCAGTAGGTGATCGAAAAATACAATGAATATTTAGACTTTATTTATTTATTTATTTATTTATTTTTACTTATTTGGTACAGGGTCTCACTGTGCAGCTCAAACTCATAGTGATCCTTCTATTTTCAGCCTCCCCAGCACTGGGATTACAGGTGTGCACCACCACACCGGGTCTCCATGGCCAGCTCAACGTGCCCAGAGGCAGGGCCAGCATGGCTAGTGGTGCTGGGGATCAAACCACAGTCCCTGCACTTGCCTAAGCAGGCGCTTAGTCTGCTGAGCTATCTCGCTGGCCCCAGTGAATGTTTAGACTTTTAAAAACTCATTACAGTAAAAGATACGTTGTCAAGAATGATGAGATAGACTAGGCATCATGGCCACATGTGTAATACCAGCCCTCCGCAGGAGGATCCCTCTGAGTGCGAGGCTAGCCTGGGCTACAAAGTGAGTTCAAGGTCAACCTCAACTGCAGGGTGAAACCCTGTCTCAAAAAGACAAAAAAAAAAAAAAAAAAGGATAAGTGTAGTCAAAATTCTTTTGACTATTTCTAAAAGGATTAATGGCAATATGTCTTTTATTATAACTACTCACCATATTTTTAAATCATACCTGGTATAGGTTCTAGATCATGACTTGGACCCACCCATGTGACTAAAACCTGCTGTTGTCATCTTCAGTCACATTTAGCTGATTCTCTTCCATTTGCTCAAATAATTGTCCACCTAGCTGTAAATAATGATGCTCCTTCCCAGCGTTCCCACACCTCCGGCTTCCTCTTTTCTTGTGGAGCCATGAAATGATTTTCTAGCATCCAACCATTCCTGCCTCCTTGGACCCCGCTTCCCTGAGGCATGATGATTTATGACTGTAATGCGCGGCTCAACTTGGAGATCCAGTGTTTCTGCATCGATGTTCCTAAGCAACGTTGGTATGTGTTTTCTCTCTCCATGCCATCTTTGATGGAGTTTGGCAACAATAATATACTTGCTATATAAAAAGGTTTGGAAACTTTCCTTCTTTTATATTCTACAGCAGATTAAATAATGTTGAGGGGCCTGTTTCATTTTGGTGTGATAGGAACCTCCCATGAAGGCTCTGGTGCTCTTTTTAAATTATAATCATCCATTTTTTTTTGGGGGGGGTGTTGTTTGCGAGAGGGTCTAGCTATGCGGTTCAGGCTGGCCTTGAGCTCACAATGTCCCCCAGGCTGGCTTTAAATTCACTGTGATCCTCCTGCCTCAGTGTCCTAAATGCTGAGATTATAGGGATGGGCCACCATGCCTGGCTATTATTATTTTAAAGAAAAGTAGGCTTTGACAAGTTCCTATTGCTTCAAAGGTGAGCAATTTGCTTAGAATTTACATCTTTTTGGAAGTCTTTTTTTTTATTTTATTTTAGGGAAGGGTATTCAGGGTGTTCAGGGTCTCACTACTAGATTGGACTCATACTGATCTGCCTGTTAACAGCTTCCAAGAGCTGGGATTACAGGCACACGCCACCACGCCCAGTCTTGGGAATCATTTTTTATGAATCGTTTTTCTATGCTTCCAAAGTCTCAGATCGTTTATATAACACTAGACTCTGTCTCCTATGGTTAAGTTATTTGCCTTTTATGTCTCTAGTTGTTTCCACCTAGATTTTTATATGGATGGGTTTTTTTCCCCTTTCTTCTCCCTCAAAAATCCAGCGCTTGAGAACGTTTGTTGATTCTATCGCCTTTTAATATGCCCATTTTATCTTTTATTTCTTCCTTCTGTTCTTATTATCTTATAATGCTTTGCATCATTCTATTTTCTTCCAGTTAATGAGTCATGTGCTAAATTCATCTGTCTTTGTTGTGTTTCATTTTGGTTTTCAGAGTTAGATACAATATAGAATAAAACTGCATTTGGTATATTAAAGATATTTTTCAATAGCAAGAACTATATTTTCACGGTATGTCTACCTTTGAAAGCAAATAATAGCTATCTCTCAATTCCTAATAAGTGGTTCTTTCTCTCTGACCAATGCTCTGAAGAAGCCTGGAGTCTCAAAGCTCCTGGGCTGCTCTAGTCTCCGGGAATGCTCCATGCTTTCCATGTACCCAGAGTTGTGCATTCAGTATTCAACTTAACGTTGTTAAGCCAATAAAGGAGATTAACATGCTAGCCTTCTTCCATGTTTGTGAGTGTAAGCATTCAAGGCTATGACTCTTCCAGCAGGAACTGCATTAGCTGCCTCAGGACAGAACCCTGCAGACCCTGCACTGGGAAGCCCCTTTGGCACCGTTATGGCTCACTGTACAGTCACCCACTACTGCCTGCTCACTTCCCCTGGGAAGGGCTAGCACAGCACTGCCCAACGTAGCCACATTAATACCCATTAAAAGAAAGCTGATAAATGAATGTTTTATTTCAATGCATGTGTCCAAAATATTGTGATCATTTTGGTGCATAATCAGCTCAAACCCAACTTCAGTGAGATTTTCCACTCTCCTCCAGTACCGTGTCTCGTATAGCTAGTGTTCATGATTCGCCCACAGTGCGTCTCCATCTGCACCAGTCACACCTCCTGTGCTCAGCAGTCACCTGTGCCCACCAGGGCGCCCATCTATTTCCTGACCTCTCTGGTGAGTACTTACTGAGTTATTGCCTGTATTTATGTAGCTGTATTATCAGTCAATTCCCACTGCCCTAACAAGGTACTACAGTTGGGCAGCTTCAGCAACATAGATTTACTAGAGTTCTGGGGCCCAGAAGTTCAAGATCAAAGTTCCTTTGGAGACCTCACTCCTTGGGTTGCAGGTGCCGTCATCTTACCCCATCTCTGCATGGTCTGTCTCTGTGCATGCACATAGCTGTATCCTGACACCCGGCATCTGGGATTAGGACCCAACCCCTGTGACCTCATTCACCTGAGTCACCTCTTTAAAGGGCCTATGTCCAAGTCAGCCTCACTCTGAGGGACTGGACATTGTGGGGCAATTGGGGTACACCTTTGCACCTGCGGCCCATCACATCAGTCATTTGCCCACCAGCTGCTCACTGTCTGCCTCCCTCCTGCCAATCTCCCTCAGTGACTGCCCACTAGAAATAGAGATGCCTCCCTGTGTGTAGAGAAGGAAGATATTGCCTCTCCCCTGGACTCTCTCACTGGGACGCTTTCTCAGGAGCCAATGGGAAGCCATGGAAGGCTTTGACATCTGACACTGGCTTGGCACTGCCAAGGGAAGTTGGCACATGCACTATTCCTGGTGATCAGACAGGGAAAAATCAGAACCTAAGGCAGTCACAAAAGACAAAAATGGCCAAGATAAAGACCACCACTGCAAAAAATGACCAAGGGGCCAGTGGCAGAGACAAGGCAAGTTGCCTACCTGGTCACCATTTTGCTTTCCTTCCCTCATAACAGAGACCCAGTGTTATTGAGGGAGACAATGTACACAGCTACCAAAAGCCACTTCTCAGCCACGTCTTCCCCTAGAGATGCCCTGTGATATGGCACATGAGATGGAAAACTAAAGGCTTCTGGGGACACTGCTATTCATCTCCATTGCCCATTCCTTTCTTTGCCTGCCTAGAGTTCATGTGAGATCCCTGGAGTGGCAGTAGCTTTCTTGTAGTTGTGAAGACAAAAGGACAGTAGTACAGACATATGACAAGGACTGAATCCATTGTAGGTCATGGAGCTGCCAGGGAATAGCAAGTGCTAACTGACTTGCTATCAGTAAAACAAAAACAGAAATTAAAAAAAAAAAAAAAACTCTGTTTAAGTCACTGGAGTCCACCTAGCTGTCACTTGAAGTGCTATCTGAGAGAACCCAGATGCCTCCTATGTTTGCTCAGCCACCACTGCCCGCACACCTGCTCTGAGCCAGGCATTGTCAGGAGGCAGTGGATTCTGGCTGTGGCTACAGAAGGTTCTCTTGCTTGCCCATAACAGAAACAAATGTAAACTAGCTCAAGACAAAATAAGAGGAAATCATTGACCAGTATAACTGAAATAGGGAGGCACATAATAAGGTGGCCGAGCCCCATCGCTGGTGGGCCCTCATGGTGGCAGCCAGCCTTGGCCTCTCTCTGTCTTCTTTGCTGGGCAACTGAGGCAGAACACTTTTTCCTCTTCACTGTGCTAGCAGAAGCCCATGGATTCCAGCTTCCTAGGGCAAGAGGTAAAACCCAGCTGGTTCCACACAATCCAGGGGACACCCAGGTGACACTGGAGTCACATGCTGCTGGACAACTGTATGGTGTGATTGCATGCTGCTTGAGCAGCAAACCTTCCCCCCACCCCCACCCAGGTGCCTGGTGCACGGGGTGGGGGGTGGGGGGTGGGCTTTGGGTTCCCAGAGACATGGGATTTCTCCTTCTAAATCCAGGGCGGTAGACAGGGAGAGCCGCCCGCCTTAACTCCATCAGCTCTGGTTCATGACAACAAATGTGATTTTCCTTCCTTAAAGAGATCAGTCAAATCATGCATGATAATAGCAAAGAAAATTGGAGAATATTTTTCTTAAAGAGCCGTGTAAACATCCTTCCCCAGTATGCTAAGACTGTTCCTGCAGAGTCCTCGGCCCCCACCCCCACTGTCCTTGACCCAGGGGATGGGACCCTAGAACTTTACCCTGTTCATCCAACTGGCCAGGGGACAAATCACAGCAACTGGACCCCTAACACTGCCCTTGACAAGGTGCAACCCTCTCTAGGTTGCTTCCCATTGTCCCTGGACTCGTATCCATCACCCTCTTTCCAGTTGGTCATCTCTGGCCTGGACAGGCGCTGCTCTCCAATGCTTAGTTCTCCTGAGTCAGTAGGTCCTGGATGTCCCCTGACCCAGACTAAGTGACTGCAGCCCTCTCATGGCCACCTGTGCCCCTGCTCTTGACCAGCAAAGGACATCCATGGAAGTTATGGGTATCACCAACACCTGGAGAGTTCCACGTCCACACAACTCAGTTCGTGTTTCCAGGGCAAGCCCCTCTGCACCCCTTCCATCTGCTCCCAGAAGGGGTCAGGCCAGTGCTTCTCGGAGCCACTGCAAGTGGTCGTCCTTCCCTCTCGGAGTTCTTTGTTCCTCACAAGATGATCAGGGAGGTAACCCTTGCTGTGAACTGTTGCTATGATCATGCAGCATGCAGGTTCCCAGAGGTGACAAATCAGCTGGGCGGACACCAGCATTCACCAGAGTTTCCCTGAGTGATTCAAGTGTGTGCCAGGCAGGAACCACCAATCTACTCCTGCCTGGTCATTAAGTTGGTGGCTTCTCTCCGTGTGCAATGGGAAGGACAGGGTGCTTGATGTGTGGCTACAACTCAACTTCCCTGCCCCATCAGTCTTTCCAGACCTATGCCAGCTGCACAGATCAACCACAGGGGCTCAGAAAATCCTAGCAGGTCTCTTGGCTTCTCCAATGACTCGCCTTCCACTAAGCGTGGGAATTTGCAGCCTCCCCAGGGCACTCCTACACACCCTGACCTCCTGCTAAAGGAGGGAGGCACGACCCATCTTAGAGATGGGGACTCTAATGTCTGATGGATAGAGTTCACACATGACTGAGGATAGCTAGGGTTGAGCTCAGGTGTCACAGGTCTGTCTTGGGAACTTTCCCAGAGTCTACTCTGTGAGCCTGGACCCTTGGGAAGCCAGGGGTGGCTGGTAAGGATCTGGGGACCCCAATAGGGCTGGCTTGTGATGGGGTCACAGATGTCCTCATGGCCTCTCTGCCAACATCTTTGTTCTCCAGCCTCTTCCCACAAACGTGTTTATGAAGAATTGGAGGCAGAGAAAGTCTTAAAGTCAGATACCCACTCAGAACACACACTGCAACTGGGGATCCAGAAGCTGGTGGCAGACAGCTGGTCACAATCCCTCCCATACCCCATCCCCATAGGACAGCCTTGGTCAGTGTGGGTAGTCATCATCTGCC
Source organism: Octomys mimax (assembly GCA_002564305.1). NCBI lineage: Eukaryota > Metazoa > Chordata > Mammalia > Rodentia > Octodontidae > Octomys > Octomys mimax. The sequence continues at coordinate 2,919 of NDGM011157184.1, read as the reverse complement.
CCAGGTCTCTCTGAGCTTCTGTCTCTTCCACAGCCCTCAGGGACATAGGAGTCAGCTGTCCAGTCGGGTGTGAAGGGGCTGGAGTGGCTAACCCTGAAGAGCAGACACTCAGAGGGGCCAGAACATTAGCTGGAAGCAAAACCAATAAGCTCAGGCGTGTGTCCCCCAGTGCCCTGTCCCTCTCCCCAGGGAATAACCATGTCAGCACAAACTCTAGTCCTCCTTGGGTTTTGGGGGTGGCAGTGGTGGCCGGGCCAGCCTGTAGTCAATGTAGGTTCCCAGGCATGACCACACGATGAAACGCACCAGCAGGATGACCACCACCAGCACCACAAGTGGGTCAGGGCCCACACCACCTAGCCAGGAGCCCATGCTGAGGCGCTACCACCCCGGACCCCTAGTGACAACAGTCTCACCCAGCTGGACACTCAGTCCCAATGGTGGCCCTCGCAGGGACCAACCCCCGCTGTCCGCAGCTTCCCAGGCAGGCTGGCCCTCCTGAGAGGACAGATCAGGGCGGTGAGCGGCCTCCTTGGTCAAGAGGCCCGTGTACAATTCAGCCAGAATTAACCACTCTCAGCACCGACAATGCCCACATTGTCCAGGGGTTCAGGGGGCGGGAGGCCGCCGCGAGCACGCCTCCTTCGCTGTCCCCGCTGCCCCTGCCCGCCAGCACTGACGTAATCCCCAAACATCTCCAGGCGGCAGCTGCTGGGCGAAGCGGCCGCCTCCTCCCGGCCCTTTCAGCGGCCCACGCCGCTCTTCCGGCCGCCGCGAGACAATCGGGCCCTTTCTCTCCCCAATTAGCTATCACTTCTGGAGGCCGGCACTGTCCGAGCCCCTCGGCGGGCTTTGCAGCAGGCCTGGCCAGCCGGGGGCCGGGAGCTTGGCGGGGAGGCTGCAGCAATGAAAAGGGGAGGGGAGGGGAAGAAGAGAGAACAGTAAGGACCCCAGGCTTAGTTCAATTAGCACACGGGCCGCGCAACCACATCCCAAGGCGGCAGGGTGGCTGCAGCCCAGCCTCCCAGAAAGGCCCTGGGACCTGGGGAAACCGGCTTAACCCCCCAGGGGCAGCCAGGTGGCCCAGCACCTCCTTCCCCTCACCACAGTAGTCAGGAGGCTCTCAGGGGCAGGACACCCCCACGGGTCCCCTCACATCCCTCCCAGGGTCCCCTGTACTCACTTGGTGATCTTGGGAGAGCCACTCAGCCTCCGGAGGCTGTGGGTGACCTCGGTGGAAAGGGAGGTGGAGCCCACCTGCTGAGAGGATGACAGGACCCCTTTACAGGGCTTAAAGTGACACCCCTGGAGCATCCCACACCTTTTCTGGAAGAATGGCCTCTACCCAGCCTTCTCCATCTGCCTACCACGCACAGGAATATGCACATGGCCACAACCCCACTGGGGGGTGGCTGTGGCCTTCTGCAGCTGAGATCTCCCAGCTGGTCTGCGCCCCCATCTAGCTCCTGCCCTGCACCCCACAGCAATGGGGCCATAGTGAGGCGGGGTTCAGCAGAAAAACAAGCATCTTCAGCAGAGGGATGCTGGGTGTACAGTCGTGTTCTCAGCAGGAAACAGTCTCACAGAAACAAGTTAAGGGGTCCTTCTGGGCTCCTCTGAGGCCAAGAGCTTCTGGGGCCAGAGAGCTTCTTCCTTGGCCGCAGAACGAGCGCTCACCCCAGCAGGCCCTGCCAGAGCTCGCCACAAGCATCTCCACTCACTGCTCGCCTGCAGCACAGGTGCCACCCAGGCTGACCAAGGCTGCCTGCTCTCTGCTCTCTAGGGTGAGGCTGCCCATTGACAGTGCCAGACAGTGCACCTGCCAGGCTGCCTGGGCTTGGCAGAATGCCATGCTCAGGGGACGATAAAAGCTCCATGCTTCTTTTTCTAACCTCGGACATAGGTGAGAGTTTAGCCATCGGGAGCCCATCCAGCAGAAATCAGTCAGGGCATTTGCTTGAGAAGGGCCTCCAGAGAGTCCAGAGGGCCCTCCTATGCTCTGGGAGAAGCCCCTGTACATCTGGGGTAAGGGTCCCCAGCAGGGGACAGCCATACACACAGGGGCAAAGAGGCTTGTGGCTCAGCAGGGATTTCGCTTACCTGAGAGGTGTACCCAAGTAAGGTGTCCTGTGGAGCCAGAGCTATTTGTCCTGTCCCGGCAACCAGCTCAGGCCCACCAGGCAAGTGGGGACACAATGGCCTTGGACAAAAGTCCCTGTGTTTACCTAGCATACAGTCAGACACACAGAATCAACACCGCCCATGGTCACATGGCATTCCCGCACAGGAGGCTCTGGAGTCAAACAGGCTCACTCAGCCCCGTCCCACTCAGACACCCTGGGCTTCCAGGCATGAGTGAGGACAAGGTCAGGGTGCCCTTCAGGGGAGAAGCTGGTAGATATCCTCTCCTGGACAGCGTCTTGGCCACTCCCCGGACAGCTCCTGCTGGAGAGACGCTGAGTGCCTGTCAGGAGGCCCAAAGATGGAGACAGGTAGCTGATGGGTAAGGCAAGGCAAGGAAGTGGTAATTAAAGTTCACTTGACATGGACTGGCTCATTCTGTACTTGTGGGTGCTCTGTCGGGGTAGGGAGTAGGGAGTAGGGAGCCCCAAGATGCTCCTCATTCCCAGAGAGGAAAATCCTCGGATCACCCACAGCTAGCAGTGAGGGTAGCTGGGGACACGACCTGTCCTCCATCCCGAGCCCTTGACCCCTACCTCAGTGTCCTGCTTCCAACACAACTCTCCTCCTAGAGATATCCTGGGGATACGGAAGTTGCACCTACCCCAGCATCTCCTAGTCAAAGACTGACCATGGAGAGAATGAGACCTGTGTTCCCTGCCTGTGGTTGGGCAAATGCCCAAGGCACTTAGCCAGTCTCCAAGATCACAGGGAACAGAGGCTGTACCTGAAGTCACC
>NDGM011157172.1:0-10279 GCA_002564305.1 Octomys mimax | reverse complement strand
CTCTTTGGTCCCATAATCTCCTTGATCAGAAAATTTGGGACACAATTGAGTTACATGATGTTACAAGATGAGTTCTTATGTGTCTTGCATCTTAATTGACTTTGGAAGGCTAGGGCCAAAATGTTGCCTTTCCTTGCAGCCTTCCCTTTTCTCTAATTTTGATCTGCAAACTTGGTTTGTTAACCCTCCAGAAGAGAAGTTTATTGTTATTACCATATAATCTAGGCTTTTGAGCTTAACCTCACTCTCTGTATGAATATCAAACATTTTAGGCATAACAAGGAACAGGTATTTTTCATCAAGTATTGATATGTTAAACTTTAAGTCACTACAGAATATGACAAAAAATTCAAATATATTTTTAAAATATGAACAAAGAATTACATACATTTACACATAAGTCCAGAAATCTAACTTTATACAACATTGTAGCAGGACAGCCTGCAACACTACTTTTCCTGTCTCCTGCCTTCATTCAACACCCTCTTCCTTTTTAAACAATCACCTAACTGAGAGACTGAATGTCAGCAATTGGCATTTCATGACAAGCAGCATGTATTCAGAAGACCAAAATGACAGGCACTCCAAGCATGAACCTACTGTTACAAATTGCCATCTTCAGTGCAGTTTCTTAGTTCACATTTTAAGACCAGATTTATAGGGCTAGCTTTGTAAGACAATGAGTGGCAATTTATCTTTTAGTTCTTTTACCATTATATATAATATATATATCCTAGATATGCCAAAAATTATAGTCAGAGTGAGTATATAATTACTCTCTTTGCATATGCAAAATAAAGCAAGAATCTTTCCATAATTAAATGGTCTATTTTCTATGAGATAAATTTCCATTCTTAGCTTTAACATGCAGAGATTAGAAATGATCAGTGTACTTATTAGTAAATACTTACTAGAGCCAGATGTAGAAGAGTGCAAGCACCTGTATGTGCACTCAAGACCCAAAGGATCTAGTCGAGGGCTTGGAGCCCCTAGCAATGTTTCTTGCAAGTACATATCAAGGCTCTGTACTGCGAAGGTCTATGGACTACTGGTGGAAACTAGAGCATCTGAGCCTGAAGAGTGACGCATTTGTGCTAGAAGCCTAAAGTATCTGCACTGGAAGCCAGATGATGTCCAAGCTGAAGATGCAGATTGGGACTTTCTCAGGGGCTGACAGCAACCTCAGTTCCTTTAAAGAAAAACCACCAAAAATCAGCTTCTTTAGGAAAGTCAGTACCATGCCATCTTCTCCTCTCATTCTCCTTTTTTGCCATTCTGGTAGTAGTTCTTTGGTGGGCCTTTCATGCCCAGAACCACACTGACACTATTCAACTGGGTGTTCCCACTCAAATTGAACACTAAATAATCCAACACAGTCAGATTAGTTCCTTTCCAACAGGAAAGGGATAGAAATGTAAAACAACAACATCCCTTGGACAAAGTTCAGGACTGAGTTTGCAGGGCAATTATTCTAAACTTTGCAAAGGCAGGAAAATTCAGGGATCACAGTTGAGATCTTATCAGTGGAAATACCTTCTAGAGTTACAAAGTTGTCCAAACATCTAAATTATAGTTTTGATAAATTACTGCAGGATGGATATGAATGAGAGCAATGGTAAGTGACTCTGGGGTTGAAATATTTCAAATGCCCTGTCTATCAAGAATTTTTATCTGAAAAATTGCATCAGATTATCTGTTATGATTTAAGAAACATGCCTGTGTTTTCTGGAAGGTAGCGAAGAGTCATTCTTGTGAGGGCATGCAAAGCCTTATCCATAACTACAGTCCCATACTCAAAAAAAGCATACTTTACATAAGCCTGTCCAAAGCTCAGAAGGGGGTCAGTTCTCCCACTCCAGTCCCTTCTTGAATGTGCATCTCACCAGTGCTGGTCCAATTTCTCTCATCAAAATTTTATGCAAGGTAATTTTTTAAGTTGACAAAAAGAGATAGATATGAAGAAAGGAGTTCTTGGAAATACATCTGAGTTTACCTAAATTATCAAAATACAGTCTGGCATGTGACATTTGCTTCATAGAAAATGTAAGAGGGTTGATTTATATCCCTCAAAAAATGATCTTGAAGTCCTAATCATGTATATGTGAACATGATCTTATTTGGAAGTAGAGTTTTGCTGATGAAATCAAATTAAGATGTGGTCACCTTGGATTACTATGGGACTTTCTAATTTTTTCATATCTTACTAGAAGAGCAATTACAAACAGGTAAAGACACACACACATGGGAATGTAGATCATGTGAAGACTGAGGTGAAGGTGCAGTGACTCAAGCTTCAGTGAAGGAATCTCAGGACTCAGCAGCCTGGCATGACAAAACTTCTATCTGGCAAGTTTCATCTTTATGCTTTTGAGGAAATAAATTTATATTTTATGATACACAACTTGTGATGATTGGTTATTCCATTGCCAGTAAATATGTAACTGTGTTGGCTATTAGGTTACAAAGATTGAGTATCTTCTATAAATAGCAATAACATGTGTGTAGAGAAATAGCAAATTAAGGTTGGAAAATATATCCACAGTTTTACCAACATCCTGCTTTACTTAATCATTTATGACTTATGAAAAACAAGATGAAAGACACATAGATAACATGGGTTAAAATAGGTTAAATCTGAAAGCAAAGAAAGGTGAAGAAAACATCTTTTGGCTTGCCAAGACTGTGACAAATGGCCAGAAGTGATTTTTTTGCTTAGCATTTGGAAGTTATATATTCACTATAAAACTATGTTAAAATAGAAGGTATGGCTGAAGCTAGAGGGAAAACTAGAATGTTTGCAAAAGAAAATCAAATACTTTATGCAATTTTGGAAATACATATGATCAGAAGGATATGACTAACATTTTGTCTTCAAAGTTATATTTCAAAGAGAATGGCACTCCTTTGTTGTGGCTTGACACACCCTCACTGCAAAAGTATAATAGGCCAGGTACAGATGATGACATCCATTCTCAGAGACTCACCTTCAACATCCCTGACACCATGAGCTACTACTACGGCAACTACTACGGTGGCCTTGGCTATGGCCTGGAAGGCTTCAGTGGCCTGCGCTATGACTATGGATCCAGCTATGTCCTCGGTGATTATGGTGGCCTTCGCTATGGATCCTTCCATCCTTCCTATGGCAGACGCTGGTCTTCTGGATTTTACTGAAAATACTGCCATTTGTGGTGGTCTGTTTGTTAATCCAAAATATATTACTTGAACTGGCTCTCCTCACCCTGATGTCATGAAGAAGTTTTCTTTATAGATTCTGTGACATTTTGGAAATATGTTTCTCCAATAAACACTCTTTATAAATGAGTAAATCTGTTTGGATTTTTAATTCCTCTAACTAACTGTACATTGGATTCATAATATTGGCATATTAGAGAAATGTATCTCACAGAAACACAATTTCCCAATGTAAATATGAGGCTATTTAAAAATAAATAATACAAATTTAAAAGAATAAATATGGTACTGACACTGACTTGGTAATTATGCAATGTATGCATGAAAAGAAATGTGACATTTCACTTGATGTGAGCCTTGAGACATGTTTTAATTAATTAATCTTGTATTTTAGGGAAGGGTCGACAGGATGTTCATGGTCTCTTTCCTGCATCGAAATCATAGTGATCCTCCTGTTTACAGCCTTTCAAGCACTGGAATTACAGGCACACGCTACCACGCCCAGTCTCAATTGCCATCTCAGCCCACCCTGGAGGTAGGGCTGCAAGGCAGGCAGGGGGATCAAACCCCGGCCTCTTCCCCTGCTTGCAGATGCTTTAACTCACTGAACTATTTGGTTGGCCCTGAGACATATTTTATTGTAGCCCCTTTTAATCCTTCCCTCAAATGTGAGACTTATTATTGGTATTTGCTTCTGTTTTGGAATATGAATTTTTCAATAACTTTTACTCTGTTACAGATGGTATGTCTTTATGGATCTCAAAGAATTCTACTGTTTTCTTTAGCAATTATTTCACACTTAGCTAGTTTGTGCTGATTATTTTATTACACAGTGAAAAGATTTAACCTCCTTCTCACTCAAAAATAGAATACTTTAGCAAATTATGTAATAGTTACTTATGTACCAACAAATTAAATTGAGAAAGAGTCCTAAATAGAGAGGTTAGCATGAAAGAAAGATATCTTTTAAAATGCACTGAAAACTGTTTCAAAAATGCATTCAGTGGGGCCTGCGACAGAGCTCAGTGGTCTAAAGTGCCTGCTTAGGCAAGCTTAGACAGGCACAGGGATCAGCAATTCGACTGCCAGCATATGATGCTCCAACCCCGCCCTCAGAGTAGTCTGAGCCATCCAATAAATAAATGATGTATTCCATGTTGACTTGATATATCTTTACAATTAATGAATGGTTTTTGAAGGCTACAGCACTTCATTTCAGTATATAAAAGGTTTCCATTAAGCAGAATTTAGATTTTTTTTTTTGTGTGTGTGTGTGTGTGTGTGTAACTAGGGATTGAACTCAGGTCCTTGCGCTTGCCAGGGAAGCGCTTATTCTACTGAGCCATCTCCCCAGCCCTTTAAGCAGAATTTAGAAAGCAGCTAAAGTTTACTTTGTCTCAGGGACACATGCACTTAAAGAACATGTAGAATATGCCAAATACAAATGTATTTCATGTGAAATCTGTAAAGAATTCCAAGAAAAAACCTATTAGAAAAAGGTTTCACACAAAAGTGGAAATCATGTACACTGTTTTGGGAGAGAAGTAATGTATATTTACAAATCAAAGTTGAAAGTTTAACAAAGATTTATTTTCTGAATTATTGTCCTGAATGAAATGTGTATGTGCTATCAAATGACAAGTTCTTTAATGGAAAGATTTTTCATTGTGCCCTGCAATATTTTTATGTTGAGTAATTCACCATCAGAAGATACTTAGAAAATTAGAAACTATGGTTTTCCATTAAATTATTTTGTGAGTTTGCTTCTAATTACTTAAAATGAGACAGAAAAGCTATAAATATTGATGAGCTGTCACTTTATAAATCACTACATGTGTACAATGCATAATGATTAAACTGACATAATTATTCTTAATTATTTATTATGTATTTTCTTTTTATTGGGGGGTGCAGTTGGGCCTGCCCTAAGGTGTCAGGGATCCAACAGTGGTCTCTTGTGCATGCCTAAGCTTGCCTAAGCAAGCACTTTAAACCACTGAGTGATCCCACTGGCTTATATATTTTCTTAAAAAGCTTTCAACACACACACACACATAAGTGTACATACACAACAATCTGATAAATGAAACAGGCAACTAAATAAATATATGAAAAATATTCATTGTCATTGGTCATTCAAGAGATGCAAAGTGAAAGAACATTGATATTGCATCTCCCTCCAGGAAGAATGACTGCCATCAAAAAATCAACCAAGAGGCTATGGAGATGGCTCAGCGGAATAAGTGCTTCCCTGGCAAGTACAAGAGCCTGAGTTCATTCCCAGGTTCTGGTTAAAAAAATCAACCAATAACAAATGCTGTAGAGCCTGTTGAAGAAAAGTAAACCTTGTCTACTGTTGGTGTAAATGTAAAGTATTATTACAGCCAATGTGAAAGTCAGTGTGGAGATGCCTCAAGAAACTAGGATTAGTGGTGTCATTTAACCCAGATATTACTCTTCTGGGTATTTTCCCAGAAGATTTAAAAACGTCGTACTATGATATATGTGCACCTATGTTTATAGTGGCACAATTTGTTGTAGCTAAATATTAGAAACAACTCAGATGCCCATCAACCGATAAATGGATAAAAAAGATTGTAGTTTTATATAATAGAGAACCACTCAGCTATAAAGAAAGATCAACCTGAGGCTTTTATAGGTAAATAGACGCAATTAGAAGCCATAAGGGTAAGTGAAATAAATTGAACACACATGTGTAAGTGTATCGCCTCCCTGACGTCAGACACGGAAAAAGTAAATGAGACCCATACTCTATAACAGATACTGTGAAAGAGAAAGAAATTGGTCAGAAAGAAAGGCTGGGCTGGGTAAAAGGGAGGAAAGAAGGAAGAGAAAATAAATATTTAGAAGATATATACATTTAATAATATGTATGTTTAATAGATAAGACACGCTATTGCCTTATTTTGCTTCACTGGAAAACGTTTGTATTTATATTGCTTGATCAACTATGATGTCTTGTAATCGGAGCAACTACTTTGAAGAGAACAATCTACAACATAGTAGCCATTGTTAATCTCCTATTTCCTAGTTTATGAGATTGTATGTTTTTATTTTTTATAAAATGAATTTTAAAAACAATTTAATGCAGACTGATTTTTGAGTTATGATTAAGCAAAGGAATAAAAAAGAGTTGCTTTCAAGTTTAATGACTTAAAGTTACTGCTCCCCATTAAATAAAAAAAGGAAATTGATACATTTCATGATAAATTTAATGAAAGTATAATTTATGGCTTTTTGTCTTTATATGGACACAGTGATGTTGAACTAAAAACAATTTGTAAGGATACTGCTATGATACATTTTTGCAGTTATGTTTTATTATTACCTGCTTATGTATCAAGTATAACTACTAAGAAACAAATCCAAGTCTGTCTTCTGTGCATTTAATTATTACAACTTAATTCAGGACAAAGTTCTCAAAGCAATACACCCCACAGTGATACCTCAGTTCATCAACTTACTTCATTCCATGACATTAGCGAAGATGAGCACATTCATGTTTTTGTAGGTGGGGTCCTGCTCCTCCCCTATGCAGAGTTCCAAAGGGAAGCAAAATGTTGCCCAGAGCTTCTGTTCTGGAACCAAATTGTTTGGAAACAGAAGCAATTGTTAACGAAGGTATTACTGTAGAGAACTTCACAGAGATGCAAACTACACATTTTCAAGTTTTATTTATTTATTTGTTTGTTTGTTTGTTTAACTCCATTTATTTATTCATCAAAGACAAAGAAAAAAAAAGAGCCAGTGAGCTAACTCAGTGGACTAATAGCCTGCTTAGGCAAGTGCAGGGACTAGGTTTCCATCCCCAACACCACACACCATGCTGGCCCCACTCTCAGGCATACTGAGCCAGCCACTGAGACCAGGAGTGGTAGTGCACACCTTTAATCCCAGAATTGGGAAGGCTGAAAACAGGAGTATCATTAAGAGTCCAAGCTGTATTGTGAGACCTTGAAAATCAACAACAACAAAAACAAACAAACACAAAAATTAAGGTTTCTTCAAGGTTTTTTAAAATCAGAAAACATTACCTAATAAATTCTCTGTATTAAATACACTTCATTTCAATTGATTAATGAATAATTAGCTATCTGAATAAGTTGACTTCATCAAAGTTATTTAAATTTATAACAAAATTAATAACCAATTTTATCATGTAACATGTTTATTTTTTAATTTTTAAAATAAATTGAAGAGTGATAACTCAATATATTCAAACCAAGAAGAATAACATCTACTGCAAGTAAATTCAATTTGCATACCAATAATGTACATTTGTGTGTACATTGTGTACATACAATAATGTACACAAATGTTACTGACTTTTATGTCTTCTATATTTATTTTCCAGTCCATTTTTCTTCCTCCATGTATAGCAGGACATGTGAAAACCTCCCAAGGGCACACTCACTGTAAAAAATCGGCCATAACCTACACACTGCATAGAAAATGTGTATTCCTAAAACATTACTTTGTTACTGTTAACACCTAAAACAAACATGTAGAGTACAATGCATGGCCCATTCTGGTAATAAGCCAGTGAAATTTCGAGCCTCCCATTTTGCTCACTTAATCTCTTCCTAAAGACAATGTTGGCTCATGGAGAATGGACAGCCTACATTTGTCTCTGTAAAATGACCTCTTGTGCTTTATTGAACTTCTTTGACTCCCTTTTTTTTAAATAAAATTTATGCCTTTTTCCAAGTGTGCCTCAATTTGTATTTCACCATCATACTTTTTCAGGACACTGCCAGTGTTTATTATTATAACATTAGTTCCTATAAATGATTTTAAAATTAATGTCATAACAATCTTATTTTTTCTTCATTCAATCTTAAATTTATTACTAAAAAGCCCACCATATGCATTCACTCACATCATATATAATAACATTTTGTTTTAAAAGAGCAAGGGACAGCCAAATAGCTCAGCGGATTAAAGCGTCTGCTTAAATTCAGGCGCTGGGAGTTCGATCCCCAGGCCTGCCAAGCCGGCCCCACCCCATGGGCACACTTGAGACTGTGTGTGGTGGTGCATGCCTGTAATCCCAGCACTTGGGAAGCTGTAAACAGCAGGATCACTACGAAAAAAAAATAAATAAAATAAAAAAACAGTCACTTTTAGGTTTTTCACGTAGCATCACCTTTTCCAAAGACTATATGTTTCACATAATAATGTTAACTGAATAATTCATTAATTGTATTACATTAACAATTTTATTACCTATATAAGTAAATTTAAATACAAAATGCTACTTTCTTGCAAATTTTTATGTACAATAATTTAATGAAATTAAGTCATTATTCTAAAAATGGGAAAAACTTGAAAATTTAACAAATTTATATTTTTAAAAGGTATCTCATTAGGTTTCAAAAATGTGAAGTTGGTACCATCAAATGTTTTTAAACAAGTTCAATTAAGTATATCTGTAATTAAAAAAAACATTAAAAAATTAACGAGAACAAAGTGATTATTCTCCAGAAGCAGTGTGTTAAACTTGGAGAACAAGCAGTATTTTACATTATACTTGTGGACTATAATGGAAGAAGGAGGCTTTAAGGTGAAAGAAGTTATCAAGAACTAGGAAATAAATCTTGGAGAAGATTTATAGCAATGGTCTGTTTCCAAGAATCATTTGAGAGAATTGACCAATTGCCAACCACCCGTTCTGGTGCGGAAGATAGGCTCCAATCATGTCAAAACATGAAAATTATCTTTGCAACTAAGTTGTTTAAAAGGTCATCACACACAAATATACAAACAAACAAAAAGGTTTTGCATTTTACTACATTTTTTTCTCTGCAAACAGTGAGTTCCCATTGTCTCAAATAATTTTGGTCATCCATGATTATTTAATATTGTACCACTTGATTCATAAGTCAAAAGGATGCAACCTATTAAGGAAAATGCTTTAGAAGCAAAAAGTCAAGAAATTGTTCAAGGGAACAACTTCAGGATATTTAAAGAAAGAAAGAATGATGATGCCTTGAATGTAATTTTAGAATTATATGATCATAAAAACTTTGAAAACATGAAAATTAACAGTAATTTTAACTTCTCACAATACTAATAATTTTTATGTTCAATACAAAGCCTGATCTGGCATATAAAAATTAAGTTACACTCAGAGGAAGAATGCCTTCATGCATTCTGGGCCAACTTAATAAGAACTGTATGATGAAACAAACAGGACTGTTGCTCTCCAGAAGTGGATTTTCAAAGAGATTGATAGTTCTTTGTTGTGGCTTGACACGCCCTCACTGCCAAAGTCTAAAAGGCCAGGTGCACATAGTTACACTCATTCTCAGAGACTTACCTTCAACATCCCTGACACCATGAGCTACTACTACCGCAATTACTGTGGTGGCCTTGGCTATGGCCTGGGTGGCTTCAGTGGCCTGGGTTATGGCTTCAGCACCAGCTACGGCCTCGGTGGTTATGGTGGTTTTGGTTATGGATCCTTCCACCCATTCTATGGCAGATACTGGTCTTCTGGATTCTACTGAAAATGCTGCCATTTGTGGAGAGCCATTTGCTGGTCTCAAAATCTAGGACTTAAACTTATTCTCCTCAGCTCTGATGTGTCATGAAGAGTTTTTCTTTATCAATTCTGTGATATTTTGGGAGATGCTATTCCAATAAATACTCTTTGTGAATATTTAAGCACCTTTTTATTTTATTTACCTACTTAAATGCACTTTAATCTCATTTTGCCAATCTATTTTATACCCTCCACTGAAACAATTTCCCCATAAAATTAAGTGTTTTGAAAAATAATCAAAAATTAGGATAATAAATATTCTATGCCTCACTTGGTCATTATTTAATATATGCATGAATTGAAACATTACTTTTGTACTCCATAAGTATGCATGTTATCACTGGATCAAAAGAGCTTTATAGCAAACTACTCTTACAAACTTTCAACTAGTAACTTTTTCAAGGGTGGCTCCACTTGGTTTTACTTCTAGATAATAATGTATATTTATTATATATATAATGTATATATATATATATATATATAGTTTAAGGATATATATATATGGATATATAAGGATAT
>NDGM011157167.1:0-10387 GCA_002564305.1 Octomys mimax | reverse complement strand
AGGTACAAACCTGTTTTTTTTTAAAGTCAACAGAAAATGGAAATATACTTTTTAAAGTTTCTAGCTGCACCAGCATCTCCAAGGCCTGAAACTGTCTCCGCTTTCACTCAAATGGTTTTGCAGGCTTATGATTGAGATTTTAAGTCCCTCTATATCTCTTTGACTCTGCTTCATGTAATCTATTTCTTTCTTGTATTGCTCATTCAAGAAATGCATCATTTTTCTAATCTCTTTTTTTAAATTAATGTTTTCTTTAGAAGCAGTTATTAATTCTTCTACTGCAGAGTTTTTTTCAGATTGGGTTTCTTCCATATGGTTGTGTATTTGACTCTTTACTTCAGATGCTATGAATTTAGAGATTTCTTTTTTTATTTCAGAAATTAATTCTTCTCTGAGTTCCTCTTTTTCTTTCTGCTGTTGTTTCTTTACTTCCAACACTGTTAATTCATACATTGCAGCTGAGATATGTCCTCTGCACTTGTTCTGCATGTGCATTGCATTTCCCCCATATGTTTCTGTACTTGATTCTTTGCCTCAGATGCTATGAATTCAGACATTTCTTTTTTTATTTCAAGAATTAATTCTAATCTGAGTTCCTCTATACCTTTCTGCTGTTGTTTCTTTACTTCTGATGCTGTTAATTCATTTATTTCAACTGAGCTAATGTCCTCTGCACTTGTTCTTGGTGGGCTCAATGCCTCAGATTGCATTTTGCTCCTTGTGTTTCTCACTTCATATAGCACTGACCTCTGACCTTTGGTGTAGAGCTTTGGTGCAGTTATAACCTTAGCACCTACTGAAATTCAGGAGCAGATCTATTAAGTTTGAGTTTATCCAATTATGCCTGGCCTGAGTCTAGCTGTTGTGTTCAGGTCCTTCCTGCTGCAGCCCTTGGAAGTGAACCTGTTGTGCCCCTCTGTCACAGCAGTGAACCTGTGGTGCCCCTCTGTTGTGCCCCTGCCCCACTGGGCACAAGGGAGCACAGAAGCTCTCCCACACACTAGCTGGTTCTGGGCTTGGGGTGGATCTGGGGGTCCTGAGAGTGTGCAGAAATTCTCACTCCCACGGTGGTTTTGGTGGCTGTGGCTCCGGAGGAATGGACTGATACCAGAGTGTGACAGAGGGTCTCACTCACATGGCATGCCTGACTTTTGGTCCAGAGAGGTCCTGCGGATGCAGAGAAGCCAGAAGCTTTCCCACACACTCGCCAGGCCTGCACTGGGCTGCATCTGATGTTTCCAAGAGTGTTACAGAAGTTCTCACTCACTCAGCCCTTCTGCTTTTAAATGATTCTCATCACAGGTAAAAATTTCATAGGTGGAACTGATATATATATATATATATATATATATATATATATATATATATATAATGGAACCAGGGATTGAATTTGGGCCCTTGCACTTGTGAGGGAAGCACTTATTCTACTGAGCCACCTCTCCAGTTCTGGAACTAATTTGAATATCCACCTTTGTGGCACAATACAACCCACAGAACTACCTGAACACATAGAAAAGGGCCACAAGCCTCAAAGCAGTATTGAGTGCTAGATATGGAACAAACAAAAGTGAAAAGCGTTAATTTGTATCTTTTCAATATAAACATGTACAAACATACATAGACACATAGCATTTATAGATGTATAAAATAAGACATAAAATAAACCTAAAAAATGAAATAAAAGAAACATAAAACTGTTTTGTTTTATTTTATTTATTAATTTATTTTGGTACCAGAACTCAGGACCTTTTGCTTGCCAGGCAGACACTTAAGCCACTGAGCTTTCTCCCCCTCCTAAAATCCTGCTTTAATTGAACTAATTTGCTCAGAGAAATATGAGACCAGTCTCAACTGAAGAAATCAGCATGAAGAGCCTAGGAGCTTCACAAGATGTTGTTTAACTTGGTCCACAGACCCATGACTTCTCTCAGTCTTAAATTCCCAAACCAAAAATCTTATCAGATTTCAAAACTGCTGGTTCAAGTGTGTGTACTCTTACCTAAGTACAGTACAAACAGAATGGACATAGAAACACAGTTCTCCTCTTAATTTACAGAAAAATCCTTTTGACAAGACCAGCCAGAACCCATAAATGTGTGTGGTGTTATTAGTCCACAGTTTTATGGGACTTACATTGTATGTGTGCCCCATTCATCGATAGAAATGTAGTATGTCTTACAAGCTTATCCTTTAATAAGCTTCATGGCAGCTAGCCAAATATCAGGGTCATGCAGTGTGCATGCATAAGGACCTTCAGCTTGCAACTGTGGTACATTACTCTCCAAAATGGGCAGAAAATTGCTATGTTTTAGGTTTCTTCATTCATCTGACTTACCTTGCAAAAATTCAAGGAACTGGACCAACTGACCATGTGGAATATAATTTCATATCATAATTAAAATAACCATGTCTTTCTCAATGCTGAAATTACATCTAAGGGTGAGGCAGAGCCAGTTCATTTTGGAGGGCAATCTACATAGAATTTTGACACATGATAGTTAATGATAGGGACATATTTTAAAAATTATGGCATTAAGAGTATCTCATTGTTGTGTGAACATCTTAGATTATATTTACATAAACCAAAATATGTGTGGTATTATTAGTCCATATAGTTTTTGGGACCCATGTTGTATATGTGACCCATTCATTGATGGAAATGTAGTTGTATCTTACAAGCTTGTATGATGATTGACCTGAAAATGGCTAAAACTAAGCACATACTTCATTATTCTCCACAGCATGGTCTCCAACCACTTTGGCATCTTTCCACAGGTTTTGTGGAAGACTAATTATTCATGGACTGGAATGGGAGTATGATTTAGGGATGATTCAAGCACATTAAACTTAGTGTACATTTTGTTTATATTATACTTCCATTCTAATACATTACATTCTAATGTATTATTGTAGTCAATTATTGCAAGGAACTGGATTTACTACAGGACACATAAATTATAGGATTATAGGATTATTTTATAATATTCACACAGAGTCAAATGTAAAAGAGTGCAAGAGATGTGTCATGTACTAGAGACTCAAAGAATCCAGCTGAGGGCCTGAATCCCAAGGCAGTGTCCTACATGAGTCCAGCTGTAGACCTAGAGCTCATGACAATGTCCTCCATGAGTCCAGCTGGAGGCCTAGAGCCCAGGACAATGTCTCATGCAAGTCTGAACCAAGGATATACACTGGGAAGGCCCAAAGGTCAGTGGTGGAAGCTGGAGAGACTGTGCTAGTGGGATGAAGGATCTGAGCCACCAGGCTGAGGGATGTGCACTGGGGACAGGAAGAGACACTCCACTCAAGGTAAGGAAGGACCAGAGTTCCCCTGAAGAGAACTGCAGCCATCTTTAGGGACAGGGAGAACATGAGTCCCCACAGCCATGAGAACAGCTGAGCTCATTTCAGGAAAACCAAAGTGACAGATTCTTCAAGAGAATCAACAGCATGCCATCTTCCCCCTAGTTCTAATATTATGTTTCTGACAACAATCCTGGGTGAATGTTCCACACCCAGAACCATGCTGAGTCAGTTTAGGTGGGTGTTACAAGTTGACTATTGGTTAAACCAACACAATGATGATGTAATTATACACTCAAAATAATGCATAATCAGTGGGAGCCTTGAGATGTTTTTCCTGTAACAATTTAGTCCTATCTGAGGACGAAGTGGGACATTAACACCAGAAGTGTGTTGTTTATATCATGTCAACACTATAATCTTGTTTCCATTCTTTTTTTATAGTTTTTTTTTCATAATTTTATTGATAAACAAATAGCAATTAGACAGTTTCAAATCAAATTTCTAGGACAGTTTCAATAATTAGCACACTGCATACATTCTTCTTAGTGGTTAATTGCTGTACAAGATGCAGATTGTTTTCATTCTTATCATTGCAGAAAGCCCTGCTTCATAGAGATAGAACAGTGGAAATTGAAAGAGGCTTTTCAGTAATTTTGGGGGTAACATTGAGATAGTAACACTGTGCTAGTGGGATGAAGGATCTGTGCCACCAGGATGAGGGATTAGACTGCCTTGAATTTAATCCATACAGAAATTGGTAGTTGTCTCAAACATATTTGTAAGGTTACCATCACTTATTATCTTAAGCAGTTGATCTCTTCCTCTAGCCCAGAAGAAGCTCATTCAGCTGGCTTATTTATCACAGATCAATGTCTTCTTATCATGGGTCTTCTGTGGTTGGGATGTACCCAAACTCTTGAAAACTGAGGTAGATGATCATGCGCCATCTTGGGGAAAGAAGGCTCTGGCACACTCATCATCCCCATAATCCCAGTTTGGTTTTGAATGTATCCACACTATTTTCTGACTGGAACACAGTTATCATTCCCCCCTTAAAGTGAGACACTGAGTGATCAAAAGGTTGAAGATGTCACATGAGTAAAGAAGCTATTTATCCTGAAGTACACTGCCAGTGATGACTGTTTTTCTAAAAGAAATCCTGGAAAAGTTCTCATAAATCAAAAATTCTGATAAATGTTTTACCTTTAGGGATCCTCTCACTTCTGTGCAGAAGGAAGCTACATGTGTTCTCTGTTTATCTCCTCATAATACTGTGCAAATAGATATGGGTTCAAGGCATATTCTGTAATATGATCAATAATTTTAATGATCTCCTGCAAAGTGCAGTGAGTTCAGATGAATTTTTGGCTAGCTAGAATCATTCTGTGGATGAGCAAGTGCTTGGACTTGCATTCAGAAGCAACTCTTTTGACCCATGTAGTGAAACCCAGAAGCTGTCATGCCAGCTACCTGCTCTGGGCTTATATCAATACAAAATGACTAATTTGGTTTTCTTGATATTTAATTGTATTCAACATATCCCCACATATGTCATCAAGAAAAACATATTGTACAAAACAAACATTATTGCTTTATTATCAACAACAGTAAAGCCATCAAGCCAGATTGCGTGATTCAATCTTAACACTGGGTTTCAATATTTTCTTCTATTTGATCAATTTATCTAGTTATAATCTGGCTAAGAGAAGATATCTGCTACCGTTAGAACTGCAGCCTCTCCTAAAATTCACAACAAATGACCTTAGCAACAGCCAGGATCAACTCTACCAATAGCAAAGGGTTTCTTAGTTTCAGTAATGCATTTAGCCACAAGGAATGATGCTCTCACTACAGACCCATTTGATGAAGTGGTTGTCTTCTAAAATTGCTCTTGTTCTTTGTGTTTACATTTTTTGGACAACTTCAGAAGCTTATATTTTAATGCAGGTTACTTGGTCTTCATGAGGCAAAGCTGTTTTGAAAGTTTCATGGCTTCACTGGATAACTGGTTGCCACATATTATACAAAGCAGGCTTGGATAATTTGAATCACCTGTTGCACTAAATTGGTAATTTAAACAGAACTCTTTTAAGTGGAGTCAATTTTTTTATGGACAGTCTTAGAGTCTCCTGTTGTCTCTTTATTGAGCCTTTTCCTTTTCTCAAAAAAACTTTTCAGATATGTTTGCTGTTTTACTCATTTTGGCTAGTATTGCACTGTGTGCTTCCCAAAACTACCTGCAACAAGTATGCAGTTCAGGAAAGAGGCATGGATATAAATGGTAAATAAAATAATGGGAGGCATGCACAGACTAAAATCAGTGTTGTGTTTTGAATTAAAGTCTGTTATCAATAGATTATAGGTGGACAACTTAGTAATTATTATACAGTCAGGAGGGACAGGGCTCTCAAGGAAGTCAGCAAGTGGTATGGACATGGTGGTGCACACCTGTAATCTTAGCACTCAGGTGGCTGATGCAGCAGGAACAATGAGTTCC
Organism: Octomys mimax; assembly: GCA_002564305.1. Taxonomy (NCBI): domain Eukaryota; kingdom Metazoa; phylum Chordata; class Mammalia; order Rodentia; family Octodontidae; genus Octomys; species Octomys mimax. The sequence goes on along the minus strand of NDGM011157167.1, from coordinate 4,584 downwards.
AGGCCAGCCTGCACTACACAGTGAGACAGGGTCAAAAAAAAAAAAAGAAAAGAAAAGAAAAATGAAAAAGAAAAGCAAAAACAACAGCAGCAACAAAAAGAAAGGCAGCACAAAAATACAGACATCAGAATCGTGGCTGGAGATGCATCTGAAAAAAGTCAAGCCTCAAGATGAAGATGTCACAGTCAGGCTCACATGCTTCAGTAAAGTATTAGCAGTAATTTTGAATTATACTGCAATTAGCACCATCTTGCCAGTAAGTCTAGATAGGCATCAGTTGCCTAGGGGGCTGACCAGAGTATCTGGGAATCCTATCCCTTCCCCACAGTACCTTTGATCTTCTCATGTATCTTTTCATGATCAATATTAGCTAAGCATCTATACCTGCAATCCTATAGGTCATCTGTAGTTTAAGTAGAATTGTACACACCTTGTGATTTTTCATAACTAACCTTGGTGGCCACCCAGTAGAAATCCAGAAGCTACTCCTTTCTTATTTTGAATAAAACTTTCATAATTTCTTTGCTTTGTGATTTCACTCCTTGATGTTGTGAGATCAGCAACTATACACATTTGACATCTCATATGTTGGAAGTTGTGTTTCTCCTAAAATAGATGTAGCTGCACAGTTGAAGTACATGATGTCATTTGCCACTATGAAGCCTGCTATCAGATGCAACTTAACTTTTACTTGTGATTAACAGGACCTGTGAGCAATAGACTTATTATGATTTCTCTTCAGTCAAATCTCTTTGCTAGCATTAATCTGTATTTGTATATCATCCTCAGTGCTATCATCAAAGTCGCAGCAATCCTACAACAAGTGTGCCACAGGATCCTGTTTGTTATCACTGACATCTCTGGAAGGTTGGGCAGCACTGCATAAGATGCTCATAAGGAACATGCAGCCTAGATCTCTCACATGTGAAGTTCATAGTAGGTTTCATGTTCCTATGAGTATCTAATGCCTCTGTTGATCTCACAGGAGGCAGGGCACAGGTAGTAAGGTGTGGTCTTAGGAATCTCTGTAAATACAGATGAAGAGTGATTTGCTTGCTTGCCACTCTCTTCCTGTGTGCTGGTTCTTAACAGGCTACAGACCCATACTGATCTGTGGCTTGAGGACTGGGAAAACTTGCTCTCCAGGTTCTGCACATTGAATTCTCTCCATTTCAATTATATCCGAGAGAAAATCATCGTGAAGCAAGATAGAATATCTAAATCTAGATCTAGATCTGTATCTGCATTTAGATGTAAATGTATAGATGTGTTCCTCATTATTTGTGGATTTTATACTGTGTGTGTTTCCCTGATTACTACTGTGTGTTTGTGGTCTCCAAAGTAATTCGGTGGCATTACGGCCATTGTGAATGTGGACAGAGCAACAAGGCCGAGTCAACTGCCTCATGTGTTCCTAGATGAAGTCATGGTTACTCTGCTTTTTTGTTTCTGCTCTCCTTTTGTAAACAAGTATCTTTTCACATTCAATTTAGTGCAATGTTTTACATATTTTTGTGCTTTTCACTAATGACTTTGTGTATTAAAATGACCCTCATGCATAATGCAGTAGCTCTGTTTAGTGGTCTCAAGTACCAAAAAGCTATCATTTGCTTTAAGGAGAAATATGTGTTAGATAAGCTTCATTCAGACATGAATTTGTAGCATCTTTTGATGTTAGATTTTTGTTAATTAATCAACAATAAACATTAAGTAGAATGCTTTGAATAGAAACACTGAAGAACCAAACTTTTCTATTGATTCGTTGACAAAATGTGGGGATAGAGGCTCACAAGAAACTAACTCTTCATTTTTCCTAAAGCCATAGCTTTGTAGTCACTAATTCAGTGTTCATATTGACTGTCTAGTATACAATTTCTAGAACTGGAAACCAAAAGAATCATTTGAGAAACACACACATTAGAAACACATGTGAGCGAATGAAAGTAAAAATAACCTCAAAATTAATGAAAGGTACAAATACAAAAGTTAAACTTGTAAAATTCCTATGAGAAAACTGAGGGGAAACTGTAAGACATTAGATTTGACAGTAATTCTGTGGTTATTGTGCCATAAACAGAGTCAACAAAGGAAAAAAAAAATAGTAGGACTACATGATCAGACCATGAGAAGGCAACCTACAAAAATGGAAATAAAAAGGTTAATCATGTGTAAGGAGTGAACTAAGGTAAGAATTTAGTATCCAGAATATACAAGGAACTTCCATAGCTCAACAGGAAAAAACCTAAGCAACCTGATTAAAAAAATAGCAAGGTTCCTGAGTAGACATTTCTCCAAAGAAAATATACAAACATCCATTAAGCTTACAAAAAATTTCTCAGCATCACTAAACATTAGGGGAATGCTAGTGAAAACCACAATGAGACACAACTACCAGGATGGATACTATTAAACACCACTAGCACCAATAATGAAATAAGTATCTAGCAAGGATGTGGAGAAAATTCTAGCACATGTGCCCTAATGATGGTAGGAGCTGAGTGAAAGTGTGTTAACTTGTCAAAGACTAAATATAGAGTTATCACAGACATAGTAGTACATGCCTTTAATCCCCAAATTCCACTATTTAGTATGTATTAAAATATCTGAAATTAAGTTCTCAAAGGTATTTATATGTACCTATTCATAATAGAGTTATTCTCCACTGGTAGACGGTAGAAGCAACCAAAGTGCTGGCTTATATAAGATGAATAAACATGATATATACATTAATAAGACATTCTGAGACATGTTGCAATTCAGATGAAACTAGAGCCTGTTATTTGGGGTGAAATCAACCCATAGAAGTAGGGCAAGCCCTGTATTATTCCACTTCTATGAGGTATGTAGAATATTGAAATTCAGAGAGATAGTAAAATGGTGTTTACTCAGGGCAAAGGGGAGCAGAATTACACCATAGTGCATTGGATGCAGAATTTCATCTGAGCAGATGCACAACATCTAGAAATGGGTGATAGTGGGCATAGCCTGAATGTTTCTCTTATTGAAACTCTGCATTTAAAAATGATCAAGATAGAAAATTATATGTTATGTGTCTTATGCCATATTTATAAAGAAAACACACATAGCTCAAGGTGGAATTTAGCATAATAATTTTTCTCTTGTCATTTTAACCAACAAAATTGTCCAGCTAGTTTCATAGCACATAAATGGTAAGAACTTAGAAGGAAAATAGAAAAATCATCTAAAATCTAAAGATTTAGGTAAACATTTTTTAGAAGCCAATAGCATTATTTTGAAGGAAAAAAAAACTGAGAAGAAATCACACTAGATTATCTTATTCATAACATGCTGGGTACTGAAAATAGTTTTGAAATTTCCTCAAAGCTTATGCAGCTGAGAAAAATTTCCTGCAGCAAACTGCCACTCAAAGAGAATTTTACAAAGGCAATACACTACTTTCTTCAAACACACATATAAAATATTCATGCCCACATTAAGAGCAGCTCTGAAGTTCTTGAAACTATAGAGAGAAAACATGAATGTCCTGATGCTTTGTTTGCACAATTTCTGCCTGTGCAGCCTTAATTTCCATTTGAATTTACAAAGCCCCTCTCTCCCCTAAAACCAATTTGTATGTTTGGCCATTTACCTTGCAGGTTTCCCTTACTATTGGGCAAGCAGAGCAGCTGGATCATGGGATACCACAACTATGCAGGGCCAGTATTTGCAAACATCTCTGTGGTCCAGGTGATACTTTTCTTTGCAACGATGAAACTCTGTTATAGGTGAGCTAGTGGCCTGTGTGTGTAGAGCTAGTAGTGGTGTGGTGTGTGGATTGTAGGTGAAGGACCTCGGGAAAGACTTTTCTTCCTCAGGATACAAAATAAGCTTTAGTATTTCATGGAATAACCTGTGATGTGGAAGGAGAAAGCAAGTTGGAGCCTCTAAAGCTGTCTATTTCAATATACTACTTTACAGCGTCCACATATCAGGTCCTGGAGGAGCGTTTAGGTAAATGTGTCCTGGTGGACAGAGAAGGAGCTTGAGGGAGGAGATAGCTCAGGGAAGGTCTGAACTGAGCTCTTTTAAGAGCTTTGTGGCCTTTGTTTAGTTAATTGATCTTGCTCACCTGCAGCCTCTTGATCTTAAATTTGGAAATAGGACTCTACTCATGCTGGAGACAGAATATGAGATGCTGGCAAAATTCCTGGTCTACAGTATATGTTCAATAAATAATAGCTGACATTGCTGTTTCATGTTTATTCTCACTGTGTTTAGAAAGGATGTGTGGGGAAAATTCAAAAGAAGCTCATCGGTGCTTACAGATAACAATGCCACAAAGAAAAATTTGGCTTTGTGCTTTCTATGGCAGTTGGAAAGCTCACAGATTGGAGCTGTCAACAGAGTGAATGCTTTGGGATTTTTAATTACAACTCTTCTAGTTTTGGAGGCATGCTGCAAATAAGCCAGTGACCCAACTCTGATGCAGGTTTCATCTGAAATTACATGAAACCTCCTGTATGGCAATCCCAAAATGATTTATACTATTTTTATTACTGCACACAACTTTTGTGTACTATGTAAAATGCACCCTGTCAATTGAGGCAAATTTACTGAGCAAAA
>NDGM011157159.1:0-13796 GCA_002564305.1 Octomys mimax | reverse complement strand
ATGATGAATGCTATCACTATGTATATATAAAATGTACCAATAAAAAAATTCAAGGAAAAAAATGATTCATGACATCCCAAAATTCTCCAGTAAAGATCCAGACACGTACTGTAGCAAGGATGCAAGCATAGGACCAGTGTATACTTCTGTTCCAGAGACTCAGGAAAGACTCTACTCAAGAAGCAGCCTTTCAACTTGACCTTGAAGGATGGGCAGGAATTTTTCAGATAGAAAACAGTGAGTGGATTAGTGGGTCTCAAAGACAAGTTCAGATCAAATGCTGGCTATTATGCTTTCTCTGGTATAGGTGAGAAAAATAAGGGCAAAGCTAAGATTTTTTAAAAAGGAACTGGAGTTTGGGATGACACACTTTCTACTGTTGGAGTGTTCTCATTTTTCTTCATGAAAATACAAAGAATATTATCAATTATATTTTATCTTATGTGGTCAAATGAAAACAAAACATATTTCCCACATTTCTTGCTGTTTTATTTGCCACCTCTAAAAAATTCTGGTGGTCTTTGAAATCCAAAGGTCTGAGAAGTATATATTCTCCATATCAGAGTAAGGTGCAGTCTGTCTTGCTGGGACAGACCCTGTATATGGGGTACTGAGAGAAATCAAGTCTGCAGCAGGTGGGGCTGGGCAATGCTTTGAGGTCATGTGGATGGAAGTCTTTCATAATGATCTCTGACTTCAACTTTTAAGAAGCAGGAATCATCAGGAGTCTACAAGTAGAGAAGAAGGAAGATTGTATTTGTTTTGTTGGAAGATTAACTTGGGTTCTGGCAAAACAGATGAACTATAGAGGAAAGAGATAAAACAGAAAGACCAATGATTAATATCCAATGATAAGACCAGTACAGTAATTACATCTGGTATAATAGGATGAGAAAACAGCAAGAGTCAGAAGGCTACCCTAGATGGCCTTGAGAGTACCCTCAGCTAACAGACACACTGGCATATGTGAGTGTACTGACAATGGCCTCTCAGTCTTTTGGGCTCACAAATCCTACTTCTTTGGTGAGCATGAATAATTAAGTTCACGGAAGTTACTATAAGCCCATGACACCTAAGAACACATACTTTTGGGCCCATTGGCCAAGATATTAATGGGTACTTTTGAAAACAAGAGATGATAGAATCCAAAGACTTTGGGGGTCAGAAGTCACCTCCAGGGTACAGAGTTGATTTACAAGTGTAGCTAATAAACTGCAACTGATCATTGGCTGAGAGAGAGGGCTGCAATAGGGAATGGTGGCAATCTTGGCAAACTCAAGCTTATGTCCGCTACTTGAAGAGGGCAGCTGCTAGTCTATGTCATCCAATTATAACAGTGTGGGGATGATGCTAGATCTTTGAAAATGTTAAATAAAACTATAAATCCGAGTTTGTATTGTCAGCCAAAACAAACTGCAATGATGTGAGTTGAAATCAGTTTTATTTGCAAGCTGAATTAGTTCCACTAACCTCTGAGACTTTAGCCTAGAAATCAGATAATCAGTAAGCTGGTAGGTCCACAACAGACAGCTAAAATATTAACAGAAAAAAGAGAATCATGAAGTTAGTGATATAAGTGAAATTTAAATCATCCATGGAAAGAAAGAAAGGAGTACAAAATTGTTTTTAATTCAAACTTAACAAATCAGAAATCCTGATTCCAGAAGTATAACAGTTTGTATCAGTAAATATACTTGTAACCTTACAAATATACGTCTAAGCAAGGCCATGTTTTTCACATCTGCTTTATATGAAAAATGAACAAATGCTACTATTTGGCTGATAAGAAAACTGAGAAAGGGTAAGATCTGTAGTTTTCTAAAAATGTAAGGCTGAGAATTGGCATCCAGAACCCTGCCCACTGCCACAACATGGGGCCTCATGTCTACACAGCCACCTCCACTAGGCTTCCCTGGAGCCAGGTTTATGTCTCTTTAGACCAGATATTTTTCCACAGCTGGTGGCCTCTGCACATGTCTCCATGCTACAGGAAGGCCTAGTGGGAGAGGGTCGAGGAATCATCTGGAACACATGGGAGATGCATATCTTCCCCTGTGTGGCCAGTGTCCCAACAAAGGTAGAGACCACAAATCAAAATACAGCTGTGTGAAAAGCAGCCTTTCTTGTCTGTACAGTCCCACAGGGGCTGGACTTGGAGTTTCACTCCTTGGTGTTTCTTTCCCACAGAAATCAAACAGCAGAACTTTATTGTCCTCATTTTTGTGTGTGTGCATTTTGAGGTGGCTGGATTAAGAACTACTGGATTATTTCTTAGGTTAATTTCAGGTGACTTATCCTTAAAATTCGTTTTCCAGAGTCTATTCTCATACTTGTATTCACCTTTATAACCTAATGTGAAAACATACACAGACAAGCAATGGTTTTAAAACACTTAAGTAGTTGTATGTGCTCTGAGAAATAAATGAAAAATCAAGGAGGCAAGATATTCTAGAAATTTGATCTGAAAGGCAGAGATGCCTGTGTCTAAGTCCTGGATCCATTGTTTTGTAGTTGGAAGAGCTGGGAACACACCTTCCCCGAGCCTCCACATGCACGGATCTAGCTCATCATGTTACCCAGAGGGTTAAGTGAGAGATGTGTGTGGTTACCAGGAGGTTAGTATGAGGATGCTCTCAGGATGGACTCCTCCAGAAGAAGGAAAAGAAACAAAGTTGGGCAGAGAAATTTGGCTTCAGTTTAGCCTCACTGGATGCCCGTTAGCGTCAGGAGGAATGCTGAAGTTAAGGACCTCTCAGAACTGTCCTTTGTTGGGTGATGGGACCAGGTTCCTATATTTCCTATATTAATATTCGTTTTCCAAGGTCTATTCTCATACTACAGGTTGCCCCTTAGGAAGGGGCTACAGGTTGCCCCTTAGGAAGGACCTATTCTTCAGGCAAGTGTCATTGCCTGAGAGGGATTGACACCTGTAAACTGTCAGCCCTGTGAGCAACAGCTGGTATCAAGCCCTTCGCTATGGGGTAGGGACTAGAACAACACAACACAGTTTCTGCTACCCTGTTTCATATATACACGGAAAAAAAACAAACCCACCAACACCTGATCTACACATGATGATCTCTACATATTAAGGTCACTTCCTTATTTTGAAAAGGTAAAGATAAAATTTAAAGAACAGCAGATTTATAGAAGGTGGAAGGAATTTTAGGGTTTTTCTCCTCCAATTGTTTTATTTATAAATGCATCAAACAGAAGAACAGAGAAAAATTTAATGATGTCCCTTAGGTCATGGAAGAGTCCCAATTTAATTAAGGTCATCCAACTTTGTGTTTAGTGTCCTTTGACCATATCACAACAAACACCATGACAGAAATGGAAAGTGCATTCCATCTTGTATGCTAGCTCTGATGAGTCGTAATGACTGTCAAAATTTAACGTACTGAGTACGATACCCAAGTTAGAGATTTGATACAACTGCCTTACTAGAAGCTCAGTCTGAATTATAGAAATTCCTTGGCTCAAAGGTGAATACAAAAATACTCATCAAGTCAAAAATAAGATTTATAGAAAAGAATGAACTACTATTCTATAGGAGAAAATACCAGGCCTGGTTTCAGTTAAGCGTTAAATCCAGCTGGATTGCTTTCTTACACATAGATGCTTCTTTGAGCTTTAGTTCCTCTTCCTCCTTTGCAAAGCAATGACATTGAATTAGATAGTCGTAGCAATCTCTTTTAACTCTTCCTTAAGAACATCCAGAAATCTCTATAGAAATGAATAATCTAAGTTGAGTAACATGGGGTCCACTGAGAAGGTGGAAAACATTTCAAGAACATCCTGGGGCACTGGAAAAAGGTGAGCTAGGGCCACTATCCTCGCTTCTCACAGTCATGAGAGGGCAACACTTCAGAAGCGAAGCTTTTTGGGGTAACTTTAAATTTTTATTGTGGTAACGTACACAAAACAAGATTTACTGCTTTTGCCATTTTAGGTGTTAAGCACATTCACAGCCTTGTGCCACTGTCGTCACACAGCCCCAGCCTCTCTCCCTTCCTTATATTGCATTACACTATCTGCCCCAGGGCAGATGTAGCACTCCCACCCATAAGCCCAGGAGTACTCACTCTCATAAACCCAGAATTAGATCATGAATTAGTCACAAACTCTAGAAGCCTGCCTCGGTGACTACATGAGGCTTTGGGGGAGACAACTAGACACAAACCATAGCAAGAACTGAGAGTAGGCATACAGGGATGGCTTTTTTGTTCTACAGCTTTCAGCCCTCAGCAAGAGAGACTCAAGCAGTTGGGGATAACCTGCATGGCCAGGCACTAGAGCCATCTGGAAATGTCCTCACTTATATATCTGATGTTTGTTTGGGGATGACTCAGAGGCTGACCCACATGGAGAGTGGAATGGGGCATCTACACTGGACATCTATGTATGAATGTGCTTCCCTCCAGCACAGAGGAGCCGGAGCAGTCATACTGCCCACATGGCAGGTCAAAGCTCTTAAAACAAGCAGTGTAGCCAATAGGCAGAAACAGCCTGCTCTTTTACAGCCAAGCCTTGGTACTCATTCCTGTCACTGTACTTTATTGGTAAAAGAGACACAGGTCTGCCCACTTCACAGGAAAGAGACATAAACCTTACCTCTTTTGAAAAAAATATTAAAGAATTTGTGACCCTGACTTAAAATATATATTTTTTAATAAATACTGCTCCTTCAAAGTGGACTCCACTAGAATACTATGCAATTAACCCAATGCTGCATTATTGCTTAAAGCTCTCTACGATGCCTGTTAGAAATTCACCTAGACTGCTAACTAGCCTTCTGGCTGTGCTGGTGCTTGCCGAGCTTGTTACAAAAGACAAATAGAAGGAACTTGGCGATACCATGTGTATTACCAGTGACTGCACAATTGGTTGAATATCCTCATTTACCTCATTTGGTAGCCATAAAGTGAAAAGAAAAGATAAAAATGAAAGTTCCCAGTGACACAAAAGACTTTATAACTAGCTGGAAAAGAAAAACACAGTGTTGTCCCTCTGCTAGTTTTCTTTGGGACTGTCTTGCTAAATAGAAAAACCATGAGGTCCACTTCAGGAAACTGGGGTGGGGGAAGCATTAGTTTATATCATTGAGTACAATTTGCAAAGGACATTTTCTGCATATTTCCCATCATCATCACAAAATCCTTTGGCAAAGGAAGAGATAGCATTAATGTGTACTGAATGCAGCCTGAATGCCAAGAGCCCTGTTAAAGGCCCTGGCCCAGGGCTGGCTTCCTGGGTGCAGCACAAGCACCTGGCATTAGGGCAGGTGTGCAGTCTCCTCAGGCCTGCCCATGTGCACTTGGGGTTAGCTCACTGGGAGTTCGCTGGTCTGTACTGGTTAGGAAAGGACATCAGGACTGAAGCACCTTGCAACTAACCAGCAGACCAAAGCATTAAGGAGAGTTTGAAACAGTGGTCCCAGGAAAATCAGAAAACATTTTTCCTGCTTTTTTTGAATAAAGGGTTTGAATTTTTATATTGCACTAGATCTGACAAAATGTGTCTAATGTAACAAATATGATCTTATCTAACTATTTCACAATGAAAATTATTTCACAAGTATAAAAAACCAAAAGCTCTCTAAGATTAAGTGATTTGCCAAAGTATAAACAACTGAACACTGTTGGGAGTAAAATGAAAGCTCAGGTTTTATAAGCGTCAATGATCTTTCACTTTACCTCACCTGTGAGAAAAATACAAGAGAACACTTCGGAATAATGGAATTTAATGAAAAAAATTTAAATTAATTTTTTAATGTATTTAGTACAGGGTCTACAGTATCTCACTACATAGATTGGATTTGTAGTGATTCTCCTGTTTTCAGCCTCTCAGGTGCTGGGATTACAAGTACTTGCTGCCATGCCCAGTCTCAATCGCTGTCTCAGTGTGCCCCATGAGCAGGCCGGAACCTCAGTCTGGGGATCGAACCCTTGCTGCTGCGCTCTGCCTAAGCAGGCACTTTAGTCCACTGAGCTATCTGTCCGGCCCTAAATTAATTTTTAATTTGTATTCAAAGGACCAAGATATGATTCTTGTAACTTGTATTCCTCAAGTGATTCAAGTAGACTGCTCCTATTTATACTGTTAGGTAGTTATTATTTCTAATAAAGAAAATATTTCACTTGAGATTTTCTAGACCATGTCATAGAGTCGGTCATCTATGTCAAAATAATCTGGCTTATCCATTTGCATGCTTAGGGTGCTCGACACATCTGCACTGCTTCTGCCTGTGTTCTGAGTCCAGTGTCCACAGCTGGTTTGCTTCCTGCAGGGAGTAGGGCTGAGCCAGCTTCCTTCCTGCCCTCATAATAAATAAATTTCAAATAGTTTTCATTTTAATAAATCAGTCTCTGAATTTAAAGTTGTTAGAAATAAATATGCTCCAAAAAAAAGAAAGAAATAAATATGCTCTTGGGAGGTTTTTTGAGGCCTATAAAAATCACAATCATCTTGCTCTTTTGAAAGTTTAAATTGTAAAAGCTTTTGGAGGAAATTCTATGTATATGTTTTGCTTAGACGATTTGGTAAACGCTTTTGTTAAAATTAACTGGTTTTGTCTTCTGTGGTTATAACAAAATACCTGTGGTTGGGTGATTTATAGGTAAAGAAGCTTGTTTCAGCCCATGGCTCTGGGGGCTTAAAAGCCAAATGATACAGCATCACACTGCTTCCGCTCAGGCCTCTGTACTGCTTGGATGCCTGGCAGACTATTGGGTGTCAGGGCACATACCTGTGACCGCAATACTTAGGGAGGCAGAGGCAGGAGGGTTGCAAGTTAAAGCCCATCTTGGAGAACTTAATGACCTAGTGAGATTCTGTCTCAAAATAAAAAATAAAAAGCACTGGGGATACAGCTCAGCATGAAAGCACTGGGTTCAATTCCCAGAATCAAAAACAACAATAAATCATGGCAGAAAGCAAAAGGCATACAACTGTGTACAAAACAGACAAAAAAAACAAGGGGTAATCTCAGTTTATAAGAAAACACATTTTTGTGATAGCTAAATCAGTTGCATGAAAAAGACACTAATCCCTTTGTGAGGGTAAATTCCTCATGGCCAAACATTGCCTAAAGGTCCCACCAACTTTCAAGACACAACAGGAGTTTTGGTGGGGAATAACTATATCTAACCATAGCAGGACATTCAAAACTATTTACAATTAGCTATATAACAGGTCAAAGATTACAAAGGAATTTTAAAGCAACCTTGTGAGACTAGTGTTATGATTTTTATCTTACTGGTGTGTCTAAATGCTGGTTCGATTGCCACCACAGAAAAACGCAGGCCATAATGCATCCAAGCAGTTGTTTTCTGTGACCTCTTATTTCATTTAGGTCAAGTACTCTTAACATTATTTTAACCTCTCTGCACCTTTGAGAGAGGTGGGGAGCCTTAAGGAGCTCTAGCTGGTATAGCTGAAGAAATAACCAGTCATGCAGTTCTCCCACAGAAGCAGGTTTTTTGAAAAATCACACATGAAGTATGACATACTTTTGGCTCTCTTGAGCATTACAGGAAAAATGACATGTAGTTTTAGGGTGGGGTGGGAAGTGTGGGTTTACTATCCCCATGTGCTCTGTCCCCTGCAGGCCTCTGGGCTACCACTTAACCTGTGGTATGAAAATTAACCTACTCAAAATGTACCAATTCCCCACAAGTACTGTAAACATTGTGAACTACAAACATGTACTAATAGAATGATCTGAAAAAAAAAAAAAAAAGCCAACCGAACAAAACTCAATCCATCAAGTTTACTGAGATACAAACCACACACACACACACACACACACACACACACACACATTTAAAATATTTCTTCCAAAGCATTAAACTTGTATATATGATTTGAGAAAAATGAGCAGTGCTAAAATGCTCTTGTGGGTTTATGTAATAAGTTGGGTCATATCCCACAGGCGCAGATTGTGTTGTCATGGGAAAGGCCAGGAATATTTCAGAGATTTTCTGGCCACCTCAGTCACCTGACAGCTCTCTGGGACACAGCTTCAGATAAACAGGAAGCAAAGACACTGGGAGAAAGGCCATCAAGAGCATTGATTTCAGTGCTGATGCTGAGACCTGCGACAGTATCCAGAGCTACAATGCAGAAGCCCTGGGGCCATGGAGAGTCCCGTGTTGCCCTCATGTGAGACCAAACCACCAACTGAGAGTGTTTTGCTGAGTAGAGGAACACACAGTCCATGTTTCCCAGCATACAAATCCATCATTTACCTGAGTCTGGAAGAAAGTCCATAGAATCCTATTGTCCTTGTCCACTTGTCTTACAGATCCATGAAAAGTATGATTTAAAATATCTAGGGAAATGATGTTTTAAACAAATACTCCAGAACTTACCTGTCCATGTAAGAGCTGTCCTTCACAGGAGTGGGTGAGGTGGGGATAGGTGAAGATGCAGCTACCTCTCAAAATGTAAATGGTACCTATAACAGTCAGTGTTTACAAGAGAATCAGGTTTAATACAAGATATAGAAATTCATAAGGATTTACAAGATTGGCTTAAATGGCCACCCAGAGAGGCAGGTGTGGAACAGTGGGAAGGGGCTCTCCATGCACTGGAGGTCCAAAGGATCCAGTTGAAGGTCCAGAGCTCATTGTCGTGTCCCCTGTGAGTCTGTGTCAGGAGACTGCAGGGCCAACAATGGAAGCCTGCAGGGTCTGCACTGGAAGCCAGGAGACAGTGTCCAGCGTGAAGACTGGAGGTCCTCTGAAGAAGCAGAATTGAGCCCTCCTTCTTCATTTCCCTTTTATTCCATTCAGGTTACAAGCCTATTGGCTGGTGCATCTACACCCAGGATGGGTCTTCTGTCTTCAGTAGTCTCTTCAGCCACACCCAGAACTATGCTGATCCAACTTATTTGGGCGTTTCTTACTCAAGTTGGCACAATCAGTTAGCTATCACAGGACCTAAGTTGGAAAGTCTAGTATTTGATCACTAGACAGACAAGAAAATCAATCTGATTTCTACTTTTTTGTTTGTTTGGTTTATTGTTTGTCATCCTTCATGTTTGTTTGTATTTAACTAAAAATTTATCTCCATATCAATGCATCTCTCCCTAGTTTTCAACATATACCAGTAACCCACTAAGTATGTACAAATGCCCAGTAACCTATCCACCTCATTTTTGGATTTTCCCCAAATCAGATTTACTTTAAAGGTGAGGTTAGGCTATTCAACCAATAATGCAGTTACAGATAATGCACAAGGTTCCTTTTGGTATCACAAGGTTCCTTTTGTTTGTTTTTTTGTAACACGCTAGGCAAGAGCTCTACCATGGAGCTATGTTCCCAGCTCGCTTTTATTTTAATTTGAGACAAGGTTTCACTAAGTTGCCCAGGCTGGCTTTAAACTTGAAATCATCCTACCTCAGCCTTCCCAGGTTTCTTTAATTTATTGTGTGTAACTTATGGCAGTATATCACTGCCAGTAAGGATTGAGACATCTGCAAGTGTTGTTTCTATGGCTAAAAATTTGAAAATTAAAACAGAGACTCAAGGACGTAAAGCATCAAAACCCCTTTGCTTGTATACTCTTCAAGACATTATATTGCACATAAGTGCATCCAACTTTCTATGATAATAATAAGTAGTACATTGAAAACAAAACAAAATGTTTGCATAGTCAGTAACATTACCTGCTTTAGGACTTGTTTTTTCATTACAAACTTGCAGGAAGGGTGCAAATGTGATCAAAGCTCTTTAGAAACAAGGAGTGCTTGTGCCCTGCTCAGGCTTGTTCCGTTGGAGTGGGGGTCTCCAATATTGATGAATACATGCATCACCCAGGAATCCAGGGAAGATACCCCTTGCTGAGTCCCGCACTCTAGAGCTGCTCTGAGGGTGAGGCCAAGGAATCAGAAACCCTCAGTGACTGATGCTGCTCTTCGCAGTTCTCACTCCAGGGAAATGCACAGGCCAAGGTCAGAATCCAGGATGCTAAGATCACACACATTCACTGAATGTGTAGAGAACATTCTCTGTAGTATTGAAACCATGTTTACGGAATCTCCCTAAAATGTAAAGGGAATATGGTAGAAATTAAAGGAGTCAATTTATAAGGTACTTCTTTTCCTAAAACATCATGAAGACTAAGTAAGATGGGGAAAATTTATTTCTCATTCTCAAACTCTGCTCTGATAGCCTATGATTGTCCCAGTTTCTTTGGTTATTTGTGTGGGTGGCAAAGGGAGGCCAAAGGTCCTACTAGGGTGGCTTTCAGTGGGGTGGGCTCAGGGAGTTTAGGCTTATAAAAGATTGAATGTGAGCAGAAAACTGCTGAAGTGAGGATAGGCAGGCTGAACACTGGCACCAGCCTCTCTCCCAGGCTCTGCCCCAGATAGTGTCCGGGCATCACTGGCAGTTCTGGGAAGGTGCATCACCAGCCCACCTCCAGCAGTCATAGATCTTGGATTAGTTCTGCTGGATGGTCCATCTTATCAGGTGCTTGGTGGATGGCACCAAGGCAAACGACAAGCAAACAGAACGCCTTGAATATTAGAGCTGGAACAACTCTTAGAGTTGATTTAAATTAGTTCATTCCACTGCTCATTACTGGGAGAGCCCGGCCTGAGCCAGTGCTGCGGGATTGCTAACCTAACCCTTAACCGATAATAACATTGTGATGAGGGACCTTGGGTAAGTCACTTTGCTTCGGTATGGTTCAGATGCCCCATCCGTAAAATGGGTATGATCATCCTTCTTGTAGTGCTGTCATGAAGAATAAAAACAGCTTTGCGTATAGAACACATAAAGGATAGAAGCAGAATGGTGGATTAAGGCTACGATCAGGATGATTGTTTTCTCCTCTCCCTCCTACCACAGGGGACATAACTAGAAGGCACATTTTTCTGTGTACAGATCAGTAGCATTAAGTAGATTCAGTGTTGTGCAACCATCACCTTTATCCATTTCCAGATTTTTTTCATCATCTCAAACAGAAACTTTGGACTTTATCTTACTGTTTTGCTGGCCTCGTATTTACCCTGTTAGTGAGGGAAGGATTCCTGCCCTAGGGTTCAACGGATGGCTGAACAACGAACATATGTTGCTGGAAGGATGAACTTGAAGCAATTTATCAGTAACATATACTCAGATCCTAGAGTGAGAAGGACACTGCATGCCACTGCAGGTGGCCTTCAAGAGAAAAGTGAAGAACCAGGAGGAAGGAGACAGACTTTCTGGCATCATGAGGACAGACTCACTCTCAAAGGATGGCATGATAGGCTTGTTTGATAATTCCAAGAACTCACAGGGAACTAAAGCCCACTGTTCAGGGATTGGCAGGAAAGGCACCTGTTCCTCTGGCTAAGGAGGCGATCTCACCTACTGGAGCAGGGTGGGGAGAGCAATAGGACATCAGGTCAATCAGCATCCTTACTGCCCCTTATATCATGGCTTTACACAGCCCTGGGCCCTGAGTTTAGGGCTTCCATGCTTCCTTTCCATGTTTCCTTTCTCCTTCTGGCATTTATCATATTTTTCTACTTATCTATTCCCTCAGGGAAAGTACTTTTGCCTGTTTGTCTGCTGCTTTATCTTCCGTGTCCAGAAGAAATCCCAAATCTGACACGACCCCTTTTTTCACTCCCTTTTCTACTAGTTAAACTACAAAGGAAGATAATGCAAAAAAATAAAATTGTTGAAAATAAGCCTCAAGTTAAGACAGAAGTTGATGATAGCATTTAATGGTTTTTTTAATTCAACAATGATTGTTATGTTGCATATTGTTGTCTTCAAATTAGTTGTTCAGATCATCAGACATAAGCATGAAAAACTGGTCAAAAATTTTAAAAATTTAAAAGAAGAAAAAAAAAATTAAGGATTGGTGAGATAGCTCAGTGAACTAAGTGCTGCTTAGGTAAGTTCAGGGACCAAGGTTTGATCCCAGGCACCACATGCTGCACTGGCCCTGCCCCGGGGCGCACTGCTGGCTTCTGAGACTGGGAGTGGTGGTGCATGACTGTAACCCCAGTGTTGGCAAGGCTGAAAACAGGAGGATCACTACAAGTTGGAGCTGTGTAGTGAGACTGTGTACCAAATACATTAAAAAACCTTTCTTAAAGCATTAACTGTTCCTTTCAGTAGACCAGCAGAAATCAGCAGTACAGTTGTCCTAGCTATTCTGTGTATATGCATATAACTTTTTCCTTTCTTTTTCTTGCTTCTTTCCTTTTTTCCCTTATCCCAGTTATTCCTTCTGTTTGAGAACTTTCTTTCCTTTTCATAGTATCTACTGTACCATTCAGATTTTATTTACTCTTTCAGATTCTTACACTTGGAAGACAACACAATGATTACACATGCAGGTCTGATTTATTTCACTTATGAGTATGGTCTCTAGTTGCATGCATTTTCCTATAAAAGCCTAGAGTTTATCTTTCTATAGGTAATATTCCACTGTATAAAAATACCATATCTTTTTTTATTCATTCTGTGGTTGATAGGCATTTGGGCTGTTTCCAAGATTTAGCTATGACAAACTTTGCTGCTACAAAAGGCATATATATTGCTGTGGTATGATATTTTTATTTCTTCTGAAAAATACCCAGCAGGGGAATAGCTGGGTTGAATGGGATCTCTAATCTTAGTTTTGTGAAGAATCTCCACAATGGTTCCATAGTGGTTGTACCAGTCTACTCCCACAAACAATGGGGAAGTATTCCTTCCCTCCCCCACCTCTCCAGCATTTGTTATTGGTTGACTTCTTGAGGCTAGCCATTTTTTCTGAGGTGAGATGGAATCTCAGTGTTGTTTCAATTTGTGTGTCTCGAACAACCAATGATGTTGAACATTTTTTTATATATTTATTTGCCATTTTTACTTCTTCTGAGAAATGTATATTCATCACAGATGCCCGTTTTTGGATTGGATCTTTGAATTTTCGCAGCTGATTTTCTTTAATTCTTTATATGTTCTATATAGAAGGCCTTTGTCACAGGGGCAGTTGCTATAATGTTTTCCCAGTTTGTGGGTTTTCTTTTCACTCTGTTGGTGATTTCATCTGATGTGCTTTTCAAAAAGATGAGATTTCAGTTGTTGATTCTCTGAAGTATTTCCTGTGCAGTTTGGTTTTGGTTCATGAACTCTCTACCTATCCATATGTCTTCAAGATTTCTACCTACATTTTCCTTCAGGAAATTTAGTTTTTCTGTTTAAATGTTTAAATCTTTGATCCATTTTGACTGTAGTTTAATGCATGGTGACAGACAGCATTCTAATTTTAGCCTTTGGCATGTGGAAAGCCAGTTTTTCCAGCACNATTTATTAAAGAGGCTACGTTTCTTCCAGTGAACATGTTTGGTCCCTTTGTCAAACAGAAGGTGGCTGAATGTGTTTGCAGTTGTGTCTGCTTCTTCTAATCTGTTCTATTAATCATTAGGTCAGTGTAAATACCAGTACCATGCTAAATTACCGCACTGTCTTTGTAGTGCAATTTCAGGTCACAAATTGTGATTTTTCCTGCCTTCTCTTGCCCAGAATTTCTTTTGCTATTGTAGGTCTCTTCTGGCTCCAGGTGAATTTTAGAAATGTTTTCTTAGCTCTGTGAGGTGTACTAATGATATTTTAATCAAGATTGCATTGAACCTGCATAAACATTTTGGGAGTATGGCCATTTTTCACTATGTTGGTTTTTCCTATCCAGGAGCAAGGAATATCTTTCCGTTTTCTGAAATCTTCTTTGATATCTTTTTTCAGAGCACTGTAATTTTCACTATATCGATCTTTTACTTTCTTTGTTATATTGATTCCTAAATACTTCTT
>NDGM011157154.1:0-12852 GCA_002564305.1 Octomys mimax | reverse complement strand
ATAAGCGCTTCCCTGGCAAGCGCAAAGGGCCTGAGTTCAACCCCAGGTTCTGCCAAAAAAAAAAAAAAAAAGACACAAATGTGAAGAATTAATTGATGATTTCATTGAGTCTACCTATGCTTTATCTCTTTTTTCATGCATTAGTTGGATTCTTTTTGTAACATTTGACTTTTCAAACTACAGAAAAAATACTTTGGGGAGATGGCTCAGTGGAATAAACGCTTCCCTGGCAAGTACAGGAGCCTGAGTTCAATCCCTGGTTCTGCCAAAAAAAAGAAAAAGAAAAAAAATCTTTCCATAAAAAATACTTACCAAGCAAACAAGGAATTTGAAGGAGCTTAGTAAAAATACAAGACACAGCTAAATATCAAATTCGCTATCCTCAAGTGAAGATAATGACCAGTGAGTGAGAACAAATGTATTGTGACATACTAAGTCTGACCCTGAAAATTCTATGTAAACAACTTGTATTAGCCTCAGTTTTCTTAATTATAAAAGCAGAGTGACTCCCTATTTCATTGAGTTGTATTGAATGATCCATTAAATATATATCCTGTAAAAACTATTCAGTAAATACTTTGCTTCTCTGAAATTGAATAATTTAATGAATTATTAAGTTAATTTTAAGTGGAAGAAGTCACTTTTTAGGTTAGAGGATGTCTATAAGCTTATTTAATTTGTGAAAGTTTTTAGATTCAATTACAAATACACAAAGGCTGCACAAAGAGTAACAATGACCCAAGTAATAATAAAGTACCTTTAAGATGGAATTACATGACAAAAAAGTTGAGGTAAATCACATAAGATGATATGTCAGTCCACTGATTAGCACGAAAAGTTGGGCATCAACTCCCTACACTGGAGCAACAAGAATGAAATGTCCCTGAAATCAAAGGGACAAACAGAGTCAAGGAAATACAGCCAGAGATACTACCAAAAGCAGAAAAGTATCCTGGCTTCTTACAATAAAGCACAGATGAAAAAAGCAGCCCTCTGTACGATTGGAGAGAATGTAAACTAGTATAAACTATGGAAATCAACATGAAGCTTCCTGAAAAAGCTAAACTACAAATTGTATTTGACCCAGTATACCCCTTCTGGTTATTGTCCCCAAAGAGTTAAGAATATCAAGCTACATGGATATGGACATACTCATGTTTATACTACACAGCTCGTAATAGTGAAATCTTGAAAGTGGCCTGCATACCCATCAACAGATGAAGAGATAAAAGGTGGTGTCTGTACACAGTGGAATACTGCTCTGCTGGAAGGGGTAACAAATAATTTGCAGGAAAATAGATAACACCTTGATACCATAATATTAAGTGAATAAAGTGGACATACAAGCTTAAATATACATTATATGAAAAATCTGAAGTATAAATATTTTTAAAAGAGAAATGATAGGAAATGAGGTTGATCTTCTGTAAATGGGAAGGGAGCGTAGATATGGTGGGAAAAAGACGAGAGGGAATAAAAATAAGCTATGCACATGTGCTTACTTCCCACAGCTAATGGAGTCACTATACAAGCATGTGCTAATGACGGAAACATGGGTGACCCTGGATCCTGAGAGAGTTCACCAAGTTTGAGAAGAGCAAAAAGACTGAATTTGAGGGCAGACAGACCATGGACCAGCATTCTAATTGGTAGAACCAAGGAAAAAGTAATTGTCCAGCAACTCAAAACCATCTCCAATGATTACTTTCTTGGTTGCATTTAGACATTTCTGAGTTTTAGGACCAAGGTCCACTAAAAGAGAACTATCAAAGATGCAGACTTACGCCCTAAACTCTCAGGCAAGAGCAAATGTGAGCCAAAATTGTCTGCAAGATTGGCAGACTGAGAAATGCAAGCTGTGCTGTTCCTAGCAACAGAATGTAGTTTAAGATGTGGAATCACTGTTGGTGGCCTCACTTTCTCTTTTTTCAAGTGTAGGATGGCAAACCTGTCTTCTTCAGGACTACTTGGTAGCTTGGAATGGAGAAGAGTGTGTTTTCCAAAGATGATCCCAACTATATGTATGTCATCTTTTGAGCTCTCATTGTGGTGCATTGTTGACATTTATCCATCAATGGGGTGAGAAGTGTAGGACTTGAACTCTGTATAGGTATAGGAATCTGCACTTTCTCTCTGACTGTTGGGCCTGTGGTCTCTGAAGAATGGTGGAATATGATCTGGTATATTTATCTACCTTCCTTGACCTAGAAAATTGGAGAGAGATCATCTGTTAAAGAATCTCCAGATAGATTGGGTGAGGGTAGAGAGCAGGAAGACATACACCCCCACCCAACTCCCCCACAACATGACTAGAGACAGAAATTCTTAATTTGAGATAAAACAATGCTTAATTCTAAATTAAACTTAAATGTTCATGCTAGATATTTCAGAGTTTAGAATTGAAACTACTTACCACTAATAGTAACTAACATATATTTTATTTTCTGTGAGTGAGCACACACGTCATGGACCTGGGCAAATATTCTTTGGGTTTATGCAAAGGGGAAAAAAAAAAGCCCTAAACTTGAGTGAATTTGAAAGCTGATAAGAAACTATCACAGATACAATAATTTTCACTTTGATCACAAACCTTGTGTCATGCTTGTCAACACAATGGTTTACACCTGTAAGATGTTTTTCGTAGGTAGACTATGGATAGATCTGCACATTTGCTACTAGATTACTATTAACAGAACTCCATTTCTAGGTGGGAAGTGAGATGAAAATTACACCATCCACATTTAATTATAAATATGGACCCCTACCTGCTCAGTCCTAGCAGAGTAATCAGAAGTTAAGAGACGCTGAGGCTCTATTAGGGAAAGACCTGCACCTTTTGGTTGTTACTATTCCGGGAATGGCTGTCTTTTCCACAACATAGAGGGCTTGTGGAGTTTACATGCAGTGTCAAACCAAGTACCAACAGAACATGAGAGCATCTCACCCTGGACAAAAATCAGGAGGTGACTGTACTGATAAGAGTTTCTTCCTACTCTAAGGGAAAGAAAAAAAAAAACTAAAATAAATTTTCAGATTACTCATTTGTTATGATAAGTATATGCACACAATGTAACTGAATTTAAACTAACATTTGATTTAATATATTTCATAGAATGAATGACAACAGTTTAAAATCAGATAACTTGGAAAGATAATTTTTTCTTTCATGCTCTACTGGGAATTTCCTATATTCTTACAAATACAAAAGCATGGTCAATTTTCTGGAAATGCAGCAAAATCTCTTTCTGAGATAGCAAAATTGTAAATATGTATGTTTATCTTTTACTTAGCTCAATATTAAATTATCAGACTTACTCTTGAATGTGATCAATGCTTCTGATTTTTGAAAAGTAAATATCTTTATTATTGACTCTAGAATATCCACTCCAGAATAGGAACTACCTCATTGTCTCCTTAATGATTAAAATTAATGTTACTTATTATTTATATACTAAAGCATAATGTCTTAGAAAACCGGTAATTTTTTAACAGTGTCAGCTTTCACTATATGAAAAATTTTAGTAACAAATAGTGACATCAAACTTCTGAAGGCCATACTCATTCTTCTAATATCAATAATGATATACCCTAAAATTACCTTCTGTAATTTTTATTTAATTGTCATATTCTCACATTTGGATTAGCTTCTTACAAAAAATAGCTGCTTGAAAACTTGCTCTAGCATAAGTATTTAACATTATTAGTACTAAACAATTTGTTCCTACACTGCCTTTCCTGCAAATCAACGTACTACTTGATACAAGTACTAAGCCAAGAACACAAAAAAAGAAAAAGTACAATAACAAAGGAAAAAGCAAGAAAAAAAAAAAAAAGGAAAAGGAAAGAAAAAAATGTACTAAGTAAAAAAAACCAAAAAAACTTTATGTCTTCAGGAAATAAGCTTTGTCCTTTCTGAAAAAGAAATGGTGCCTATATATGTGTTAACTTTTTCAAGTTTGTGAATTCTTCAGACACGAACTATTTTTCTCTTTTCTCATTTTTTTCTTCAACTGGCTTTGTGAATGGGGAAAGGAAGGCTACTTAAAAAAATGAAACAGAAGTGGAAAGGATCTAGCATGTACAGATGCAAATTCCCTGCAATGAATGTGGTCATTCTGTACACCTAAACTGGACCAATAAGCTTAAAGTGCAAAAAAAAAAAAAAAAAGGGATTTTTTTTTTCTTTTTGCTTTTATTTTTCTATTATTTGTGTGTGTGCGCGCGCAAGGTCTCATTGTGCAGCTCACAGCTCAGACTCGTAGTGATTCTCCTGATTTCTGCCTCCCTAGTGCTGGGATTTCAGGCCTGCACCACCACACCGGGACTCTGTGCCTGGCTCAGTGTGCCCCAGGGGTGGGGCCAGCACGGCATGTTTTCCTTTTTTGTAATGTGTATTTTTCTGATGTTTCCAGTGTCATAGAGCCTTGTACCTGGTATATATATTGAGGAACATTTGGTGAACGAAAGAACTAGTCACATTCCCCCATTACACCAAACAGGTAAACACTTTGGGACACTGATTTTTCTATTTTAGTATTTTCAGCCTACTTTAAAAGTACGTAATGGGACTGGGGAGATAGCTTTGTGGTCTAAGCTCCTGCCTAGCAAGCACAGGGACTTGGGTTTTATCCTTGGTACCACTGCATAGGGAGACTGTACTAAATAAATAAATAAATAAATAAATGAAAGATTAAAAAATTAAATAATATGGTGTAAATTGCACAACTTCTGCCCAAACTGCTAGATGACTTGAGTTGACATCCCTCAGTACCATTGTTATTATTTGCTACACTCAGCATCCCATTGCAGTCTACAGTCTCCTGTTGTTCATTTTCTCACAGCAGAGAAAATTTCTGTTCTGTCTTCTCTTGTTTTGTTCCCATTTCCTAGAATGTCTTTTCCTTTCCTGTTTGTCCAGTTTCCATTATTTCAAATCCCTCCTGGGTCTCCATTCTTTTTAGTGAAACGCTTGCTGGCTACGTCGAGAGTTCTTTCAACCAGTTCACATTAAAAATGTTAACACCATGCTCATTTTGTTGATTTCATTCCTGTGCCATTTGTAAGAGTCCTGCCTCCAAAATTAGGGTATAATTTTCATGAGGGCAGAATTGACTTTTCTTCTTCCTCTGTGTAACATGAAGTGGCCATGTTGCTTCATACATTTAACACTATTATTCTTTCATCTAAACCTTTATTTAAGGTGACATTATAGACTACAAAACTTTCACATGGGCTGGCTACCTATAAGCTAATGTTATAAAAATCATCCTTAGTGTAAAATTATGTCATAAGCAAAACATTTCAAAAAGAGGCAATAGTTGAAATAAACATCAAAAAGATAATAAATTGAATTCAAATTTTGAGATTGATTGGAGTTTTAAAATGTTAAGTGTAAGAATTTTCTGGTGGAAGATTTATTTATTATATACTTTAGGCCAGAAACAAAACTTAAAACGTTACATTTCTAAGAAGCTTGATCATGTCCATAAAGCAAAAGAAGATTGCACAGCATTCATAATAGTGAGAAACAAATCTTTTTTTAAAAAGGTGAAATCTCCTTTCCCACAAATGTGTGCTTTTAAATACAAAGTAAGTTACAAACACAGTCTTTATGAATGTTATGGTTTGAACATGCCTCCCAAAGTTTTATGTTCTAGAAGGTTGGCCCACAGTGCAATAGTATTGAGGAAGCTGAATCTTAGAAGTAGGACCTAGCAGAAGGTGCTTAGATCATTGGAGATACCCTTGAAGGATTCAAGTCAGGCTCCACAGGAATTAGTTATCATTAAAAAGAAATAGAGCTCTCTGAGTCTCTCATTTCCTGTCTGCTGTGTGATCCTATCTTTTCACAGGGGCTGCCACAGTGATGCCATCTGCTGTGTTGTGATGTAGCCGGAAGACTCCCTGGACCTGAGTACAGAGCAGTGTGCTGCTTGGGCACCACCAAAACTGCATAGGCTAAATAACCCTTTTCTTCATAAATTACCCAGCCTTAGATACTGTGCTGGAGCAACAAAACTAAACTAATACGACGTCTTTCTCCTAGCTGGCCTTGTGAAATCAAGTTACCTCTTCTGACTGCTTTCTCATGCCATCCACAACAGAGATCAGGGATGATTTTGATGTTCTCAAAGCACAGCAATTGGAGTATTTTATCGCACATCACACCATATCTCTAAAATTCATTTTATAACTGAAAATAGCATTAATCTTTGGCAGTAGTTTCTAGCTGACTCGAACCAGAAAGTTTTTCTTTGGCCACAACCATCAGACATAAAAATAATGGCCTGTTGATCCTCCAGAGCTGCAGTGACATAATTGCTTGACTTGTTAAACACCAGCAAAGGCAAACTACATGAATTGAATTCTGTTGTTGGTACTACGCCCTATGGTTGGACATTTGAAGATTTAAGTTTGTTAAATTTGTTCTGTTTTTCAGTCACAGGCATAATACACATACCTCTTTATTTTTTAGGCCAGGCAAGCCTGAACATTTTTTTCACCAAACCTGTTAAGGTAATCTGAGTCTGGTGGGAAGCAAGAAGGTCCAATCAGTTCTCAGCTGCCACACAGAAAGGCCACTAAGACCTGAGTGAAGAGGCACCCTCTAGCTATTAGGAGAACATCATAGCTGTCAGCAACGCAAGTGGATGCAAAAAGGCTGTGGGTCACCAGGTGTGGTGGCCCAGGCCTGTAATGGCAGCAACCTGGGATACTGAAGCAAGAGGGTTGCCAAGTTGAGCCTATCCCGGGAAGCCTTATGACATCCTGTCTCAAAACTTAAAAATTTAAAAAGAGATAGGCAATAGCTCATTGAAAAGGCCCTAGGTTCAGTCCTCAGTAACAAACACAATCACACATATTTGTACACATATGCACACATGCACAGAAGTCTCTGCAGAGCTATCTCCCATAGACGTTCATACATTTTTAAAATTCCTAAAATATTTTCAAACTTAGAAGCATTTCTTTCTAGAAATATGCATTAGTCTGCCTTATTTATTTTTGTGTGAATTTTTTTTTGCCTTTCAAACAGCCTATGTGACTCAATATTTATTAGAATTCTTTTAGTCTTTACAGTTTTTCATATTTTTTATGAAACATTTCTATTTACTTTCGAAACACCTTACTGAAATGTGAACTAATGTATTTTTCTTTGGGGAACAAATTACATTGATTTAAAATATAAATCATGCATATTATTGCATAATAATTTCAGAAATTACTTAACTGTCACAGAACTGTTTCTCATATACTTATTCTTGTTCTGTGAAGGACTCTGAGAGCCGGGTATTGCCACTTTTGAACAGTTGGTGGCTCCAATGCTTCGCAGCTGCTTTATAAATGTGGCACCAAAATAAGATGCTCACTTCAAACCGTTCAAAACATAATTTGAAAAAAATGCATTCAAGTTAGTTATTTTATATTTTTCAGAAACTAAAGGTTATATCAGATAAGAAGTTAGAAAAAAAGTATTAATGCTAGCATGCCTCAGCCTGTGCAATACAGTGTGAATACTTGTTAGTACCCTCACCACTAAATATATACTTAAAGGGCCTAAAGTATTCCAACAAAAATATTATGTGAACCACAGTTTTTAATTTTTAAATTTCCTAGTAGTCACATTTCAAAAGAATCAAAAGGAATGATCAATATTAGTAATATACTTTATCTCAGTATCAGTTTGTTTTATCATTTCAGTCCATAAAGTTAAAACTATTGGAGTTTGATCTCCATCTCCACAAAATTAAAAAAATAAAAATTATTGATTATTTTATATGCTCTGTGTTTTGATGTGTAGTCTCAACCCAATGTGTGTTTTATACTCGCAACATACTTCTCTTCAGACTGGCAATATTTTAGCTACTTGGCAGCTGCAGGTGGCTAGTGGCTACTGAACTCGTGAGTTCAGATCTAAAGGCACAAAGGACAACCCTTCTAGTCAGTGTTCTATAAAACTTCCTTGGAAAGTAAATGAATGTATATTTTTGCACTAATTTTGTTCCTAAAGTTGGAGTTCTTTTCTCACAGAAAAATGACCAGAATACTTGATTCATAATTTTGATGAAATAGAAATTAAACCTATAACTTAGCTAGGTGCATATTAGTACTCTGGTACTGACATTTCTAGATTCTCATATTACTAATGGATTCTTGGGTTTCTCTTAAGTCATTGGTCCCCTAATAGTTCAGACACGTTATATAGGTTACCCATACTTGACTTTAATTTCTGATTCCCCTTACACTTTTGCAATTTGGCTTATGTATTCTCTTCTTCTGTAGTTAAAAAGTCTTCTGTTCTCAATGTTTGCAGCATCCTTTACAGTGATCATCTGGGCTGTAAAGTATCTGGCCTCTGGGGCAAAACTAGCTGGAATTTTGTCCTGATGTTCGCCACTGATTAGTCCTATGAATCTGGACTTGTTATATACACCTATGCATCATGTAGCATCTAACATGCAGAAAATCATAGTATGCTGCTCATGGCCATAATGAAGATTAAATCAGTTACATTAATATAAGATATCTACCTCATAGGAGTTACCGACCTAACATCTTCGCTGAATATGTGGTTTCTGTATCATGGCCAGCATTTTCTCTCATCAGTTCTACAATACTTAACAAAATAAAGTGACTTGAAACTAGACTATTGCTTTTTTTGGAGGGGGGCTTGAATCACTTCATGAGAGGGTGTTCCATATTTACACGGATAATGTAATAAAATAGACCAATATACCAGGCTCAGTGTGCTCCGAATAGAGGACAGGATCTTCTAAGTATTTCACAAAGGAAGTGCTGAGGAAGCACAGAGACTGAGGCACATGTCTCTAAGCACTATTTTGGGAAGTACAGTGTCACTACCCTGTCTTTATCGTATGGGATGCGATAAAGGTTTGAAAGGTAAAAGTTCAGACTTTAACTGAATAGTCTGTAAATCAGCATGACATAAAAATAGTGTGCTAGGTATTAGGTTGTAACATTGGGGTAGCAGAGAAATATGAAGGATCTAAAGTTGATTTGGGGGAATAAACTCGCTAATTCTTAGAAACTTAACATGTTTTTGAAGCTAGTTAAGTGTTTATTATTTTCTCAATTATAAACCAGTTTTTTACATTATAAAAATCTAGAACATCTGGAAAAAGTGGGTAATCTATACCATCTGCTGTTGTCTAATTGAAGACTAACAATCTGGGGATGAAAACTGTAAGTTGGTAACAATTCCAAAAACAACTACTAGAAAAATATTTATGTAATCATTAGTATCTGAGACTTTTAAAAAATATTTTTAATTTTTAAAGAGAATACAAAATGTAGTAATGGAAAACTTTAGAAACAATACAAAATTTCACTCAACAAAATGCTAGGAATTTGGGCCAGCCAAATAATTCAGCAGATTAAAGCTCCTACAAGCAGGCACAGGGGCTAGGGGTTTGATCCCCAGGCCTGCCCTGCCAGCCCTGCAACCGGGGCACATTGAGATGGCAAGCAATTGAGACTGGGTGTGGTGGCACATGCCTGTTACCCCAGCTCTTGGGAGACTGTAAACAGGTGGATCACTAAGAGTCTGATCTAATGGCGAGACCCTGAACACCCTGTAGTAGATCCTTCCCTAAAAAAAATAAAATAAAATAAAAAGCTAGGAATTCAACAATATTCATTTTTTAAAAATCAGTTTTAATGTATTTAGTACAGGGTCTCACCACATAGATTGGACTTGTAGTGATCCTCCTGTTTTCAGCCTCACAAACGCTGGGAAAAAATATTTGTTGTACTGCATATTATTGTCTTCAAATCAGTTGTTCAGATTACTAGATATAAGCATGTTAAATTGGTTAAAAATTTGAAAAAATTAAAAAGAAAAAATTCTAAGTTCTCTTTTCAATAGACCAGAAAACAGCAGTATAATTATCACACTATCCTGTGAGTATCTGAGATTTGAATTGATCAGCATTTACCATCTGTCGCCACAGATCTACCTTTGGATAGTAATAATCTTTAATAAATTGGGGACTAAAAACATGATGGATATTACATACAATAAGATGAAATCATATGCTGATAATATGCTATCTTTATGTTTTAATTCTCTGTATGGCTATAATGAATTAATTACATCTGTGCATTCAACAATGGAAAGGAACCCAGAATCTTTTATCTCATTTACTTATACATTTGAGCCTATCCATATTCTTTAAAGCTATAGTTTTCATGTCATAGCTCACCGAAGTCACTGTGGAATGGACAGTCTATGGATAGCTGAAGCTTGTATTAAGGTGAAGGTACTAAGGTTCACAAAAGATAAATTCCAAAGAGTTTCTGCAGGAAAATTGGTGACACTGTAGTGCCCTTTGTCATGGTAATATGTTCCAAGGCTCCAGTGAATGTGTAGAAACACATACAGTTACAAACCCTATAGTTTAATGTTTTTTTCATCTTAAGCATTTACCAGGCACTGTGACTTAACTTTTGCAGTTTGAGATGTGACAGTAAGATTAGAGTGTAGTTCCTTTTCCTTTTTTGCAATTTCATGTATGAAAGATTTGTTGTTAACATAGAACTTATTACTCTTAACATATATTTTTTTTCTGTCCTTACAGAGAACTTTAACCTCTTCACATAAAGGAGGCATTTTACATATCCCAATTGTCAGTATCACTATTCTCACATTTTGGGATTATTAATAAGTAATACAAGAACTACTTGAACACGAATACTATGATTCTGAGACAGTGGGACAGGGACCAAGTGACTAACTGGCAGGTCAGGGAGAGTATGGATAAACTGGATCAAAAACATGGTGCACAGCCTGGGAGAAAGGATTCATCATACTCTTCAGAATGATATGTCTTAAGAAGGAGAAAGTGTCTATTTCTGGAATTTTACTAGTATTGGATGATAGTTGATCTCAGATAACTGAAGCTGTGGAGAATAAATCCACAGATAAGGGGCCAATTCTCTACAAGACTCATTACATATAAATGTTAACAGAATAATGAGTATAAGCAATATAAAATAAGGTAATTTATTTTATCTGAAATGTGGTAATAGGTAAGGCATTCGGATAAGATGGTTTTCTTCTTCTTGATAAGACTGTACTTATTTGGAGCGTGAAAGGCTGATAGATTCAAGCTTTGAAGATCCTTGTAGAGAAGTGAAACCAGCAGGCATCTCTAGATGGACAGATGTAAGCAGAAAGCAGAGCCAGTGCACCATTCCGTGATGTACATTCATTTTCCTCTTGCCACAAGAGGAAAATGTGGGTGGCTACACAACTCTCCATAACAGAACTCCATGGCTGGGGGGGGGCAGGTAAACTCTGATGGCATTCAAAGTTTATTTTATCCATGTTTTCTGCTTCTAAGTAAACTATCATGGTAAATTTAAAAACAATTTAGCTTTCAAAATAATTCACATACACATACTTCACTATGCAGATACTGCTACAGTTTTTATCTGGAATTTCACAGATTAACTAGAAAAGTAAATGAGTAAAAAAGTTGAAGTGGTTTTTCCTTGACAAAATTTATCTTTCTCAAATGGGAAGAGGATCAAGAGAGGTAGCAAGGGCAGGAAATGGATGGAAAAAAAAACCAAGATGTGTGATATGCATGGGCCAGCTCCACACACAACACCGCCATTATGGCCTGAAAACGTGTGAGTAAGAAGGAAATTTTAAAATTATGACATAATTTTATCTATAATTTTTATGAGAATCAGAATTATAAGATAGAGTTCAATGAACTGGGTGGATTTTTCCTCCTTATTTTAGTTAAAATTATCCATAACCAAGAAATCTCCTCTCAACTTTTTGATTTCTACTTCTCATTATGTAATCTAAGAGCATGGGTGCATATGTTGTGTATGTGTGTGGGATTTTCCCACTTATATATTTTTAATGAACTCATTTCATTCAGAGCCAGTAACATGTCATCTTTCTAAGCCTTAAAACACTCGTTTGAAAAATGTTTTTGCCTGAGAACAAATATTCATATTCTAAACCAACCACATTCTCTTTTGTGCCTATATACTTCGAGGTTAAAAAAATGAGCTCTTAACTGAGTCTCTACATGAGCACTGCTCCAAAAGGGATAAATCAAGACTCGTGAACTACAATACCCAGAAACAAGGTGTTAGATGCCATAGCAGATTAACAAATAAAGTTACAGGAAACTTGACGAAGGAAGCATGATTTCCATATAAGACAGCTGGTCCTATGAACAATAGGGGTAAGCTGAGACATGGTCAAGAACTGAGAATAAGGGTCTAGGAAGGAGCAGTTTAGGCAAAGGTACAAAGATAAGAAAAAGCAACACTGTAGTGTGGTTTGACAGTGGAAAACCATGCTGAAGGTGTAGTTGGGGCTCAGCTCCAGAAGAAATGGGAGCAGTGGGCTAGATCATGTACAGTGGGAATGGAAGGAGGTAGCTGCATGACCTTGCACCTTGGATCTGGTTGTGCTGTGCACTTGTGGCCTCAGTCAGCTTAACCTTCCTGAACTTGGACTTCATGTGTGAGAAACAGATAATAATTTGACCCATAGGCTATCAGGTGGATTCAATGGAAAGCATGGTTGTTAGACATTTGTGTAGCATGAATAGTTTTTAAAAAGTGATTCCTCATATTAAAGTTAGTACATGATTAAAAATATAGCTTTATCTTTACATTATGTGAAATGCTTTTCATTTCTGTATTCACCAGGTTGCAAGGCAGAACTATCCACTACCATTCTGTGGCAGAAGCAGAATTTTTTTTCTACCTCATTATGAAAATTTTGTGTCACGTTTTGATTTATGTATGCTTCTAGTGTTGTCTTTGTATATATGTATAATATGAAAACTAAAAAAATTATGT
>NDGM011157126.1:0-25843 GCA_002564305.1 Octomys mimax | reverse complement strand
TTTTTTTTTTTTTTTTTTCTTAACAGAGCCTGCCTCAGGTGGATCCCAGGTCCCCACAGATGGCAGCCCAGGGGTCATACCAGTCCTTTTGTTTTTACATCAGCAGATAAGAGGTTTTTACTGTGGAGCCTTCACAGGGGGCTGGGCACCTTTGGGAGCCTGGGCTGGGGCAGAAGCTGGAGCCTGGGCCTTGGCTGGAGCTTGGGCCTTTGGTTGGCAAGGCTTGTAACCCTTGGCAATGTGGGCATGTAAACACTTCCCAAGCATGGGGTGGGCAATATAGGCAAGTCTAGTGATCTGCGGTTTACTCCCTTAGGAATGATCTTGGGCTTGACCTCCTTGGGCTTGAGGAGGGCCTTGATAGCCTCGGCGCATGCACTCATGGCCTTGGCATTGTTTGCTTGCATCTTCTTGAAGCCCTTCTTGTGCTTCTTGGCAAAATGCATGTTCCTAAGGGCCTTGTGATCTACCCCCTTCAGAGATTAGTATCTTTGTGACCGAGGTTTCTTGATGCCATTTCTGTGACTGGCTGTGCATGGTGTGGTTCTTGGACGTGGCAATAACTGCACTGTAAATTGCGGCTTCCAAGTGCCTTGAACTGGAAGAAGTAGTACAGGACTTTTATAGAAAACTAAACATATTAAACATATCAAATACCATAAAAGGTGAATAAATAAAAGGAAATACTCTGCTCCTGGATGTAAAACTTCATGTTATAGAAGTGTCAGTATTTATATGGAAACTGAATATCAACTGTTATACTTAGGATCTGAAATAGCCCCCAAAGCTTAGGATCTGAAATGGCCTGCAAAGCCCTGTGTTAAAGGGCTGGTCCCCACCCATGTTACTGTGAGGGGTGGAACCTGTAGGAGGTGTGGCTTTCTGGAAGGCATGTAGGTCACTGGGAACATGCCCTGGACCCTCTCCCCTTTCTGTTTTTAATTCTGCTACTTACCATGAGCTAAGTGTGTTGCTCCCTCTTGAACCACAGTGTTTTCTCTCACCACAGGCCCTAAAACAATGGGGGTGAGCAATCATTGACTTACACCTGTGAAATCAAGAGCCAAAAGAAACTTTTCCTCCTTATAAACTCACCTTATCAGGTATTTTGTCACAGTCTTGCAAAGCTAACGGATCTGTTACCCAAATGAATTTGAAAATGAAAAGTAAAAAAGGGAATCACCCTACCCTAGATCATTTTGCAAAAACATAGTCATTAAAACAGTGTAGTACAGAGGAACAGCAGGCCGATGGAGTGAAAGCCAGCCCAGGAGCACCAGCACACATGAAAGAAGCTGATTTGTGAGTGAAATATCTTCACAAGTGAGTAAAAGATAGACTTCTGTTGTCACTGTATGTGTTGGTAGAAAATTACCTTAGTAGAAGTATATATACAGAGAAATAAAGTCATATCCGTATCTCATCCTATTAAAAATTCCAGAAATAATAAAGATTTTAATTTAAAGATTAAATCTTTAATCTTTTACTTTAAATTAAAATCTTAGGGCAACTGAGAATTTGGAGTGGAGAAGCTTTCTTTTTTTATTTTTTATTCATTTTAATGAGGAAAAAAAGATAAAACAGCAATGAAACAGTTTCAAAAAAATATGGAACACTTCACGAACTTGCGTGTCATCCTTGCGCAGAGGCCATGATAATCTTCTCTGTATCGTTCCAATTTTAGTATGTATGCTGCTGAAGCGAGCACGGGAAGCTTTCTTTAGCAAGACAAAAAAGAACAGAGACCAGTTTTGATGGAAAATCAGACTGACCAGCCTGTCTGCGTCAAACTGGAAAACACTAATGATGAGTAGTTGCTTCTAAGTTTCAGTCTCTGTGATGTCTTTCCTGTTCCACACTTACTGGGGTCAGTCACAAGAACGTGGTCAGGTCTAGTGGGTCACCTCACTGTGGTGGTGGGTGACAACAGGCGCTGAAATTTGGGCAGAGGGCGGCCCGCAGGCGCCTGCACGGAGCCTTGACAATTTCTTATTTTTTGGATTGAATTGCTTCTCTTTTCGGGGGTTCAGACTTGTCTGTGGAGGCTCCTCTTAGTGAGGAGTCACTGATACCAGTATGGGAGACCAAAAGAGACCACAAAAACTGAAGTAGTCAGGCTTGATTGTTCTGTTGCTGCCCACACTTCCAGGGTGATATGGTTATCCTAATGCAGGGATGGCTGGTCCTTGATTCCTCACAACCAGCCCTGACTGAGCTCCAGAATCATGCCAGGAGCTCATTAAAGCTAAGTCATGGGGCTCCACCCCGATACGCTCTGATTCAAGAGGCATGAGGCACGCAGCTCAGGAATCTTCATCTGACCAGCTCCTAGGGTGGCCAGGGCTGGACCTGCCAAGCAGGATCACCTTTCCAGGGACTAGAGTCAGAGCCACTCAGTTCCTAAAGATGCAGAACCGCCTGGGCTGGGATGTGAGTGGATACGCAGCTGAGATGTACCCAGGCAGGACGGGAAGTGCAGGGGCTCAGCATGAAAAGAGGAGGCCTGCCCAGCCAGCAGCTCAGGCATGCAAGGAAGGACACGGCCCTGAGGTTCCTGCAGGAATCAAACTCTCCCGAGATGTTTGCTTCCCCTGCCTTGGTCCTGATCCCCCACGACAGTGGTCTCTCCCCCATCTGCCTCCTTCACCAGTACGTACCCTGATACCCATGTGCCAGGAGCAGGCTGTGATGGGGCACATGGGCTGATCAGCCCTCTGGGTGCGTCCAGTCTGGAAGGGAAAGAAGCAGCGACACCAAGAGGCTGTGGTGAGCTGTATGAAGCACTGTGATTGGGAAGCTTCAGACACCCAGAGGGACACCTGTCTTTGTGTGGCTGACCTGGAGAAGCTCCCTAGAAGATGTGAGGTCCGAGATGGCAATGAATGAAGCAGTCAGAGGGGAGGAGGAAGACTATTTTGGACCCAGGGAATAGCATGGACAAGAACCTGGTGGCAGGGAACGGTCAAGGTGGCTGGGCTGTGGAGGGTCCTGAGGGTGAACCCCTCTCCAGGCCTAGGTGCTGGAGCTGCTACTGTAGCGTGGGAACAATGAAAGGGTCTCATTTCCTCTTTCCTGGCTCCTTCTTGGGACCTGGCCTGGGGCGCTGGAGAGAATGTGTGGAGATTGGTGTTTCCTCCTGCCTGAAAGGACTGGCTGACCTGGGCTTGTGCCCTTCCCCCCAATGTTGCTTCCCGTGGGCTGGGCCAGCTCCCTTCACAGGGAACCAGGCAGGATTTTCCCTTAGCATCTTAACTTCTCTGAGTTAATATAGCATCTTAACTTCTCTGCCTTCACTATGCAGAAGTAGGGAAACTGAGGCTGGAGAATGACATAGTGCCTTGGGAATCTCCTCTAACTCTCAAGAGAGTCAAGAAGTGTGATTCTAGGAGACTTCAGTTGCTCTGTCCCTGCTTTGAGAGTAGCTCTCTGGGGCAGGTGTGAGGTGAGCCCTCAGGCCAACCCCAGAGCCAGCCTGCTGCCCGGTACATAGTGGGGATGCAGGAGACGTGTGACCTGCATGGACACATGTGCCTGGTCCCTGGATGTGAGTGTCCTCAGGCCCCAGATGCGGGGGCAGGTCCTTCCCGCATTTAGGTGGCCACAGGCCCATGGTCAGTATGGTCTCAAGCTGGCCCCATGCTCAAGGGACTTCCATGAGTGTCATCATTGCCACCATTTATTTTACTGACCTTTGTTTTGTGCCAGACACACGGCATACCCACTCCTATGTCACTCAACCTCCTTATAAAAACTTCAGAGGGGAGAAGCTTAGCAGGACCCAGGGAGGAGAGCAGGGGCCTCCCCAGAGGCAGCCCCCCAGTTGCCATTGAGAATGTTAGGTAATCACCAATAGTAGGTGACATTTCCTAATGTTTTTCTTTCCACATAGCTAATTTATGCACTTAGCAGTTTTCTACAGAAACTATTATTTGTCTCATTAAAACAAAGAGGATGGAATTTGCAAGGAAGAAACATAGATGCCATGGGTAGGGGGTTCCCTTTGGCAGGGAAGCCTTATCCCTCTCATCAGACCTCCCACAACAGGGAGCCAAAGAGGGTCAAAGCTGCAGGGAGTGTCATGCACCGGCCCTCTTCAAGTCAAGGCAGGCCCAGAATTGCCCACACGTGCCTTCCAGCCAGGAGTCGGCCGGTGTTGTGCAATCCATGCCCACACTGGTGCTGCTTGTTCACCGCCTGCCCCACTAGAGGTGCACTCCTTGAGGGCAGGGATGGTTGGGTCTCTGGGACCAGGTGCCCAGGGGGTGCCAAGAGCATCCTTGTGACCTTTATGGGGACAGGTGAGGAGGCTCCGATGGGTAGAGTGGGAGCATGCCAGGCCACCTGGCCAGACTCTCCAGGCGGCTTGCTTGGTTTTCAGGGCTCATGGCTGTGTCTAAATCCCTCTCCGGGCTTCTGTTCCTAGATCCACTTCCCGGATATGGAGCGAGTTGAGTGGGCCAACAAGGTAAGGCCACAGGCAGCGTCTGGTGGGTGCAGACTTCAACCCTGCTGAGACCTGTCCCACAGGCCATCTGCCAAAGCCCTCCTGCTTGTGGCTTGGGCCAAGGTCCTCAGTCCCTGCAGTGCCCATGCTGGGAGGAGGAAGGATGGCCTTGTGCTGATTGGGTGGCAGCTTGCACCCTCCCTGTGTTCACCAAGAAGAGTAGGCTTTCTTCCCCCAAACAAACAACAAAAACATATACACGAATATAATCTTCCCACAGAGGAAAGGTTAGAAAATAGATGTATAGAGAAAAGAGCAGCTCTCCACTGGCTCTCCAGCCAAAATCAGCACCTTTGTAGCGCGAGGAAGAGGAAGACGTTTGATTAGAAAACAGCTCTGGCTTCCGCCTGTTCCCAGCCCCGAGGCACCACCACTGCCTGTGCAACCTCTGGCAGCTTGCTTAACATCTCTGAGCTGGTTTCCTTAGCCATAAAATGGAGGTAATTATGATTCCTGCCCTGGCACATGGTGAATATGGAAGCTATTACTAGTCATTGTTATGACTGCCAAAATGTCCTCCAGGGGAACTCCCCTTGAGCTCCCGTACCAGATGCCCAGAAGGTGTCACCTTTGGCTCTCCCCGAGCAAGAACCCCCACTTCAGAGTCCTGTCCCTGTCTAGCCTGCCCCCACCCATGAAGGGTCCCCTAGAGCCCCCACCGGCAGTCTTCTCCTGACTCAGGACTTCAGTGCAGCCCTTGCCTCTGCTTAGCCCCTAGCAGGAAGGACTTACATTAGGTAGAAGAAAGGACTTCCAGCAGTTGTTGATCTCAGGTTGGTATCTTACATTTCCAGAAGTATCCTCGCCAGCATACCAAAAACTGTCCCTGGCCTCTGGGTAAAATGTGGGGGAAGGAGGTTGCTGCTTTAGGAGCTGTACCCAAGCTCCTGTGGGTCAGTGCAGCATCTAGGCCCCCTGGGGCAAATCCTGTAGAGTTCCTCCTGTGTGGCCAGTGTCACTGCCTAGGTTCCATCTTCCCCAAGTGAGTGACACAGAAGTGCTGAGGGAGGGATCTGTTGGGATGAAGCCCCATCTTGCCTTGGATGGAGAGGTTGGGCAGGTAAACTACACGCAGGTGTACTTCAGAGGCCCTGGACAGTGACCTGCTGGTGAGGCAGGAGGGTGGGACCAGCTCTAGAGACTTAGCACCTGGGGTTTGAAGAGGCCTCAGAGGTGGGAAGGACAGTGAGCCCTGAAATCTTGTACCCATGGGCTCCTCCAGTTAGGAGTTTGGAAGACAAGAAAGGCAGAAAAAGGTGCATCTTTAAACTGAGGCCCCAGCCCGCAGAGGAGGGTGGGGGAAACAAAGCAGTCTGGCCAGCCGCCCTGCACACCCCTCTGATTCCCATCATCCACTGCCTCTGTCTCTTCTTGTTAGAACAGAAAAGGGATGCAAGTGGTCAAAATAAAACCTAAATAGCCTATAGATGTGTTTAAAATGCAGCAGTGTTAATTTCTTAGTTTTGATCATTGTATATTCATGCACTGTGTCATAGTGTTTCCATCAACAACAAACCACAAACCTAAGATTATAATGGAGCCAAGAAATTCTGATTATGTAGTACTTGTGTTGTGCCTTTTCAGTTTAGATACACAAATACCCTTGTGTCACAGTTGCCCACAGCATTCAGCACAGTGACGTGGCATTACGGGTATGTTGCCTAGCGGTGGCAGGCCATGCCCACTAGAATAGTGTAAGTACACTCGATGTTAACACAGTGACAGAATCACCTACCCCTACATCTTTCAGAATGGTGCCCCATAGTTAAAGGACACCTGACTGGGTTGTGTTATATAAGATGCTGATATTCAGGGGAACTGGCCTGTATGTTCCCAGACTAGCACCTAGAGTCATTCTGCTACAGAACTTGGCCAAAGGCTGCCTTTTCTGACTGCTCAAATTTATGTCCACAGCCAACAGTTTAACTTTTCTGTAACTTTTTAAAAAAATCTTGGCATCTGCTACATTTTATGTAAACTGCAGTGTAGGATAAAATTATGCATCATCAGGCTTCCTACTGTTGAATTTAGTGAATGAGCATATCTGTGGTACTCTGCAGAATGCCCCCAAGCCTTGGGGTCCTGGATATTTGAGAGACAGGTAGGTGGGTGGAAGGGGACCCTGGGTACTGCAGCATAGGAGCTATGGGACCCCAACCCTGGGCCTGGGCGACAGAGACTCAGGACTGTGTCCTGGGCAGTTGCAGGTCTGCATCACAGGGGCAGACCTGACAGCTGAGGGCCTCTTCCTGTCCATTTTAGATCATTGCCCAGATTTGGCCCTTCCTGACCATGATCATGGAAAACAAGGTTCGGGAGAAACTGGAGCCCAAGATCCGGGAGAAGAGCACTTGCCTGAGGACTTTCACCTTCACCAAGCTCTACTTTGGACAGAAGGTCAGTGCTACTTTGGGAAGGTCAACCTGGGCTTACTGTGCAGCCTCTTCTCTCTTGCGGTCCTCTTGCCTCCCCCTTACCCCCTTACCCAAGTCATCGAGTCATTCACCTGACAGCACAGATCCCACCGAACCTCTGAGGGGCTTGACCCCTGCTCTGAGCTTCCCAGTTGGGTGCACAGCCCTCACCCTCCTGCTGTCACAGCACCCTCTCTCAAGGTTCCCAGGAGCCTAGGGCAGGGCCTAGAAAGGCGAGGTGGCAACTAGTTCCTCCCTTCTTAATGATATTTTTGAAGCCAGGCCTCGTCAGTAGCCAGACAACTACAGGATATTTCTCTACACATGCAGTTGCTCATTCAGATGTTCAGTGGGACAAGTCTTCCTGCATGATTTATGACAATACCATAAAGCAGTTTAGAATTCTCTGAAGGGTTCTGGCAGTCAATAGAGCCAACACGAGTGCTGTGAAAACAACTGGTCGTGGACAAACCAACACCAGTGGTTGTCCCTGGATAAGATGGTCCATGGCCAAAGAGACATGTGCCCAGCATACTTAATGTCACGGCCCCTCTCTGGACAGAGCTTGGCATTTTGTCTTCTGTGCCCTTCTCCTTTGGCCCTGATGTGCTCATCGATCTGAGTCTTATTTTAATTATGCAGAATCATCCCCAGGCATGTGGCAACATTGACTGCTCAGGAAGTCAGAGGGACTGGCATGCAGTGTGCTCTGGAACAAGCAGGGGTCAGAGTGCAGCCCAGCCTGCTGAGAGCTGCTGCCACCCTGCCTGGTAGCCCTGTGGGTTGGGTGGATCGGGTCCGCCTCAGCCCTGGAGAGGTGGGTTTGTGCCAGGACTGCTGAGGCTAGCCTCCGTGGGCTCACCTCTTGCTGCCTCATCTCAGTCATAGATGACTGACTGGGCACATGCTGTGGGTTAGGCACCACAGGCCAAGTCAAGGGTGGTTGTGCAGCTGCTTCAGGAAGTAGGCGCAGGAAGTGGTGCAGTCTGCCTGCGCGATGATGGAGGCATCTGTACATGTGTTCAGGAGTGGAGAGGTGTATGGGTTGAATTAGTCAGGGAAGACTTCCTGGGGGAAGTGGTGTGTGAGTTGACTTTTGAAGAATTCAGTAGGCAGAGCACCAGGAAGCCTGCAGACTGTGGTGTTTGGAGCCACTTTTCTGCTAATAGTGTCCAGGGGATGTGGCGTCACTGGCAAGGGATCACTGGGAATGGTCTTTACCATGTCAAGAGAATCTATGGGCTGCAGGCTGCCCCAGTGGCCTAGCCGTGCAAAAGGAAAGAGCATGCATGGCTTTGCAAATGCCTCTCATCCTCCCCCTACCCTCTCATCTTCACCTCTGCCCCCCTCTCCATTGTGGGCTCGCAGCGAACTCCCGGAACCGCGCAGGCTCAGTTAGCACCCACGCATGTCCCAGCTCCCCTGGGCTACCAACATGACCAGGCTGAGCTCTGTTTTCCTCATGGGTAAAGGGAAGGAAGAAGAAAAAGTTTTTGGTATCAGGCATTGAACTCATGACCTTGTGCTTGCCAGGCAGGTGCCCAAACAGGTGCCCAGGCAGATGCCACACCACTGAACTAAATCCCCAGCCCTGAAAAATAGATTCTGTCAGTGCCTATTAG
The DNA here is from genome assembly GCA_002564305.1 of Octomys mimax. Lineage (NCBI taxonomy): Eukaryota > Metazoa > Chordata > Mammalia > Rodentia > Octodontidae > Octomys > Octomys mimax. The sequence goes on along the minus strand of NDGM011157126.1, from coordinate 17,303 downwards.
TTTTACATGATACTGGGTTTCAGTGCGAGTTTTTATTTATGCATGTAGTATACTGTGTATGATATATTTTGGTCATGTCCCTCCTTTAGGGACATTACCCTTCTTTAAGGGGGGTATTATTACTCTCCTTTAAGGAGGAGCCCTCATTTGCCTGATCTTATCCAAGATTAGTCTCCCTGCTACTTTCATGCCATTTTTTTCCCTCTGTCTTTCTTTAAAATCCCATACATTAGGGAAAACATTCAATGTTTGTCTTTGAGTCTGGCTTCTTTGCCGTAGCATGATCTTTAGTTCCGTCCATTTTCCTGCGAGGACGTAACTTGTTCATCTGTACAGCTGAACAGTACTCAACTTCCTTGATTGATTCATATGTTGAGAGCACCCAGGCTGGTTCTGAATCCTGGCTATTGGTGTGGACTGGGCTGCAATGCACACGGGAATGCAGGCAGCCCCATAGTATGCTTTATTTTTTAAAGACTCCCTTATTTTATCATTAAAAAAAAATTTTTTTTTTCATGGTGTACTTTAAATCCTTTGGGCATGTACCAGAGATGAGATAGCTGGATCATGTGGTAGTTGCTGGGCCGATTTACATTCCCATCAGCGGCCAAGAAGACCCCCATAAACTCCCAGCCTCACCAGCATTTGTTAGTTTTTATGTCCTTGGCGATAGCCATTCTGACTGGGGTGAGATGCAGCCCCACTGTGGGTTTGACTTGTGTTTCTCTCATGGTTAAAGGTATTGAACATTTTGATGTACTGGTTGACTATTCTTCTTTTGAGGAGTGTTTGTTCAACTCAGTGGCCTGCTTATTGATTGGGCTGTGCGGGTATGTTTGTTTTTTTAGTTCTTTATATATTCTAGATATTAACCCTCTGTCTAAGGAGTAGCTAACAAAGATTTGGCCCTGTTCTGTGGGATGTCTCTTCACTGTTGTTTCTCTCACTGTGCAGAAACTGTTTACCTCGCTACAATTCCATTTGTTCTTGTTTTCTGTGAGGATATAATTCTATGCAGGAAGACTTTTTCTATCTGTTGTGAGGACCAGATGTGGTCCCCCACCTCCAGCAGACAGATCAGGCTGACAACTGGAAGCAGCAAAAGCAGGACATTTAATTTTCCAGATCTTGTAAGAACTGGGCGCTGCCCTAACAGAATAGGCTGACACTGGAAGAGCCCTTCTGTGAGCTGTTTAACTCCTAGCACAGTCCCCTTCCCTCTCCTAGTGTGGTTTCCTTCCTCCCTTCCTCGTGGGGCTTGAGTCCTGAGGTGGGAGCGGACAACCTCCCGCTGGTGCTGAGCCCTTAGCCCACTCCCTCTGTAAACCTTTGTGGGTTTTAAAAGCATGTGATGAAACTACAGAACATAGCTTCTTAACAGCCAGTGCTTTTGCTGTCAGAGTTAGCACAGTGAATTCCATACTTAGTTACGCTTCCCTCTCACATGTAGGGCCTCAGTCACATCCTCAGGCTACCTGACCTTCCCCTGAAAATAGACCACTTTACAGATTTGTCTCTCACACCTATTATTTCAAGTGTTCCCACTTGTTTGATGCTTTCATCAGACGTGTAGCAGTTTCAAAGTTTCAGGTCCTTGACCCATTTTGAATGACTTTATATGGGACAAGAGATAAGGATCTAGTTTCAGTCTTCCACATAGGGGCATCTAGTTGTCCAGTGCCATTTGTGGAAGAGGCTGTCTTTTCTCCAACACGGTTCTTGGCTCCTTGGTGCAGAAGCAGATGGCTGCAGTTGCAAGGGCTTGTGTCTGTGTTCTCTGTTCTGTTCCCTGGTCCTCATGTCTGTTTTTGTGCCAGTACCACCCTGCTTTTGCTACTATGACTTTGTAGTGTAATTTGAAGTCCGGTGTTGTGAAGCTTCCCTCCAGCCTTTTTGCTCAGGAGTGTTTAGGTTATTCTGGATCTTTTGTGTTTCCATGTGAATTGTAGTAAATGTTTTTTTGTTTTTTTTTTCTAGTTCTGAGAATATCATTAGAATTTTGCTGGAGATTGCATTGAAGCTATAGATGGCTTTCATTCAATTCATGAACATGGGAGGTCTTTCTACCTTCTCTGTCTTCAACTTCTTTCTCTAATGTTCTGTAATTTTTACTCTAGAGGTCTTTCCCCTCCTGGGCTACATTGATTCTAAGGGTTTTATTTTGTTTTAACTGTTGTGATTGAATTGTTTTCTTGATTTCCTGCTCAGTTAGTTCTCTCTTGTATAGAAAAGCTATTGATCTTTTAATGTTGATTTTGTATCCTGCTACTTTTGCTGAATTTACCAGCTCTAAAACTTTAGATTAAGTCTTTTACAATCTTCAAATATAAGGATAATTTGACTTCTTCTATTTGTATGTGAAAAGGACTCACTTTTTTTTTTTTTTTTTTTTGTGGCCTGCTCAGCTCGCCCAGGGGGCAGGGCTGTCCTGGGATGTGTTGCTGGGGATGGAAACACAGTGGCTGCTCTGGCCTAAGCTTGCCTAAGCAAGCACTTAAGACTGCTGAGCTATCTTGCTGGCCCAGGGCTTGCTTTTGAAGGTGATTTTGAGGCATGAACAAGCTTGGTCTCAGGGTGGCCTTTAGGAGCACTGTCTAGCTTAGTGAACAGTAGATTTTTGCCTGCTGCCTATGCCTGCAGTGAGCATAGGTCAGGGCCACCAGCCTGGAATGATTGACTTTTTCTCCAAAATTTTATTATCTAAAATTTCAAATGATTTATTTAGCAACTTAATTTATTGCTGTATTTGGTTTATTACACATTCATTCTTCTCTTCATCTTTTTCACCATTTGGATAGTCCTGGTGCTTATTGTTGTTTTGTTTTTTGTGGTACCAGGGATCAAACTCAGGACCTTGCACTTTCCAGGCAGGCACTTATGTCACTGAGCTATCTCTTGGCCCAGTGCTATTCATCTTTTTAAAAATGCATTTCAAACTGTATAACAGACATCAGTGAACTTCACCCCAACCTCTTCCCTCCTCAGCAAGCATATCATTAACCTGGATTCAAATAATATTATTGTGACACTGAGAATTAAAGGATTAAATCCAAGGCCTTTGCTCCAAGCTACATCCCCAACACTTTTAAAATTTTTTATCTTCAGACAGCATCCTGCCAAACTTCTCAGTTGCCCAGGATGGGCTCAAACTTTTGATCCTCCTGCCTCTGCCTCCCAGAGTGTTGGGACTGCATGCCTGTGGCCTATACCTGGCTTGAAATTTGTATTTCTTTTCTTGTTTTTTTTTAGTCAGGATCTCCCTATGTAGTTCAGGATAGCCTTGAGCTCTCTGTGTAACCCAGGTTGGTCTTGAACTTGAGGCATTCCTCCTGCCTCATCCTCTTGAGTTTTGAGATTACAGGTGTGCACTACCACACCTGGTAAAATTTTAATTTTGATCAATGATAAGCAGACCACCTGTGGAAAAGAAGAGTAGGCAGAGGGGACAGTTACCAAGGAAAATGACTCGGGTGTTGGCACAGAGCCTGGGAACTATGACTCCAGCCATGGACTCTTGAATCCTGATGGTCAGATCCCTCAGCTGGGACCCTGTCCCCTCTCTTGCCTTTGGGCCAAGTCCTGGTCATCTGTCAGACTTGCTATAGTTGCTTCATCCTCCAGGAACCTTCAGTAAACCTATCTAGACTGGGGCGGGAAATGTCCCTTCAGTCCCCAGATCTCTTGGGGTAACAATGGCTGCTCCTTGCACCCCAGCTCATTTTTCTCTGGATGGTCCCTTTGCTCCTTGCTCTCCCACCCAGGCCAGGCTGCACAGAACAAGGCACCCACTAGAAGACTGTGGCAGGGACAGGGAGAAAGGGGTTGGACCCAAGGGAGGGGCAGCTCAGGGGCTCAGGTCATGTTTCCGTGTGTGCTTCAGCCCAAAGGGTATCAGTCATGTTTATTGTTGGTGACAAGGCCTGGCGCTGGCTGAGGGCTGGGACCCTCCCTGCTGTGAGAACCTGCTGACCTACTGGCCCTGTCTTTATCTCTTCCAGTGTCCGAGGGTGACTGGAGTCAAGGCACACACCAACAAAAGCAACCCGAGGCAGGTGACCCTGGACCTACAGATATGGTGAGCCTCTGTCCCTTGGGGCAAGGTGGGGCCAGGTGTGCACCTCTGGAAAAGCTGGTATGAATTCCCTCCCAGACCCACGACCCCAGCCAAGCTGGGGCACCAGGGCCTGGCTGGAGCTGGGGAAGGAGTGTTGGGAAAATGGTTCGGGAGGTGACTGGTCCCAGGGAAGCCACTGCTGTCTGACCATTGGCCCAGCCCTGGATTTTCTTACCCCATGGCAGCTGTGGATTCCAAGGGCTCAGCAGCCAAACCTCCTTGAAAACCAAGGCTGGAGACACAGACTAGCTGCCACAGAGAGGATGTGGCTAGAGGGAGAACTGTGTGACAGGAGGAAGAGGGGACTCGGGTGAGGGTTGGCTCTGTGGCACTGCAGGAAAGTAACAAGGAGCCAAGGCACATGCATGACTAATTCAGTGGGCTTGGGCAAGGGCATGTCTCTCATAAGGCCTTGAGTCAGGAAGAAGATTCCACCCAGAAGTTTTCCAGGAGATGTGAGATGGGAATTGTGCTCAACAGGACAGAATCTACTCCTCAGGGTCCAGAGTGTTGCTCTTCCCTTTCAGTGTCTCCTACTTCCTGTCTTGGCCCAGTGCTATCCTTACGTGGATTGAGAACATACTAGGGAGGCAGGAGCTAGTTCTGAGACTACTGTCCCATTCAAGAGCTGGCCTCTGGTGTGTTGGGATGATGCCAGGCAAGCCTGTGCCAGTCTCAGCCACAGGTCTGTGCATGAGTAACAGGAACATGTGGAGGTACCTGGCCCACTCAGACTCTCAACAGTGCCTGCAGTCGCTGTCTTCCCATTTTACCTGCCTGCCCCACCCTTCAGAAGGGGCACTCGGGCTCCTCTGCCCATGTCCTGCAGTGTGATGGCTGCCCTCTCCCTCCTCTTAGACTTCTCCTTCAGACCTCTGACAGTCTCCTGAGCTTCATCCACCCTATGCCTAGCAACCAACCGCTGAGAACCACCAGTAAGGTCAGGCTTCTGTTCTTGCAGCCTAAGATTTTGTTACCCTTAGGCAAGGGCCAACCTCTAATACCCTCAGCAAAAACCTGGGGTGATGGCTGGGTCTAGGCAATGGGGGCTGCTCCTGTGTCCTCGAGGTGGATGCCCGGGCAGAGACAGAGCAGGGATGCAGCAGTGGTGGAGGGGGCAGCATAATTACCCAGAGCCCTGCCTTTGGGTATCAAAGGGCAAGTGCGCCGTCATGCTCTTCTGATCCCAGGTCAGCCTGGCTATGCCGGGGGTGCCAGGTGCAAGATCCTGGGTGGTTACCTCATGGCCCTGAATCTGAGCAGAGCTGAAAAATGCCAAGGCTGTTGGGGTAGCCACACGCTGAGTGACACAGTTCAGGCGCAGTGGCCTGCAGTGAGGACTGGGGCTCTGTGTCATACCGGGCAAGCTTCCCACCCTCTCTGAGCAGGTACACCTGCCTGTCTCTCCCCCCCTCCTATGTCAGCTACATCGGAGACTGTGAGATCAGTGTGGAGCTGCAGAAGATACACGCCGGTGTGAATGGCATCCAGGTGGGCTGGTGTCAGGGAAGGGGAAGCCAGCTTTTGCTGGGTGGGTGGTGAAGGTAGTGATGACACTGAACACAGACTGGCTACATGGCCAGAGGTCCTGCCAGGCAGCCCCAGTTGCCACTCTGCCCATGGCCCATAGTCTGTCTTTGTTTGCAAAGTCCCCAGCACTCACTGGCTGCTGGGGGTTGGAGGGGCCCAGATGTTTCTAGGCCTGGAAAACTGAGGTGAACCCAGGAGGAAGACCCATGTGGGGTTGGAAATTTCTTCTGGGTCCCTTCTGTCTGGGCCAGTGAGTTCACAGCCTATTGTGTAGTCCCACTGTGTCCAGGCTCCCGTGCACTGAGATCCCTTGGTGATGGCAGTTGGGCTGGGGTGGGTAGTCCTGACACTCAGGGAGGGCATGGGATAGGATGAGGCAGAAATGGCCTTTGCTGAGCACAAAGGACACTGAAAGAAAGGGCCTGGGTTCCTCACATGTTCTTGTACCTGTCTAGTTGCAGGGTACCCTACGGATCATCCTGGAGCCCTTGTTGGTGGACAAGCCATTTGTGGGGGCTGTGACTCTATTCTTCCTTCAAAAGCCAGTGAGTCCCAGGGCTGGAGCAGGCCCTCTGCTCCCTGAGAGCAGGCACTGTCCATTGGGCCTCGGACGCTGTGACTGAACCCAAGAACAGACTGCCTCCGTCCACAGCGGCCTCTCTGCCTCATTATCTGGCCAGCTCTAGAAGTTAGACATAAGCTGATGACTTCCCATTACTAGGGGTCATGGGTGGCCTGAAGTGTTGCTGAGAAAAGCTGCAAGCCTATTAAAAGGCTAGCTCAGCCAGGGCCACATAGGCTGGGCCCCTCCCCTCCTGGGCCTGACCCCACATTCCATCCTGAGCTCCACACTGGTCTCACAGTCTCCAATGTAGCTGACACGGGAGGGGGAGAGACAGGCAGGCCTACTTGCTCAGAGAGGGTGGGAAGCTTTGCCTGGTATAACACAGAGCCCCAGTCCTGGAGCTCCACAGCGTAGAGCCCTGAGAGTCAGACCAGTAGGTGTCCTTAGCTGTCATACTCTGAAAAAGACCTCTTCCCACTGTCCCAGCAGGGTTCACTGTTCAGGCAGGAGCGGGCATCTCAGCCCTGGGCTCCCAGCTCTTAGTAGCCTCACAGCCTCCCTCTTCCTGCAGCATCTGCAAATCAATTGGACAGGCCTGACCAACCTGCTGGATGCACCCGGAATCAAGTAAGTGCCAGGACTTCAAGGATTCAGGTGTGGGGCCTTCAGGGCCCTTCTGTCAGTCGGTGCCAGGAACTACTCTGCATGTGGGGAAGAGGGCAGGAGAGGCGAGCAGCAACAGAGGGAAAATGCTTCGTGTATCTGCAGTGGGGGCTGGGGCGGGAGGCTCACTGGGTTGTGCAGCCTCTGAGAGCAGGTATTGGCCCAGCATGTGCACGTGTACACACACACACAGTATAGACAAGAAGTGCTTTGCTCAGTGTTAGGCTGCAGGATATCCAGGCCCCTGTCCTGGGCAGGGGAAGGGGAGTGGCGCTCTGATCAGATGAGATGTCCGAGAGGAAGCTGAATGGGCTAGTGAGGGGTGAGCACAGACCCAGCCAGCTCCTGGTTGTGCCACTTAGCTAATTTGTGCCTGTGGACAAGTTACTTGACCTCTCTGGACCCCTCCTCAGTAATGGAGAAGGCTAGTGCTCTGTCTAGAGTTCCCTGCAGGAGCACTCAGCTGTGTTTGTGGGGAGCATACTGAATCTGGACACATGCAAATGTCCCCTGCATTTCAGCCCCACGCTTCCCCACCCACCCAGGCACACGGTAGGGAGCCCAGTGACCGTGATGGCTGCAAGCACAGGTGTGGGAGGAGCTGGCTGTTACAGCGGTGGCCAGTAAGGGCAGACAGCTTTCAGAGCCCAACTTCCTGGGGCCAGGTGCTCAGAGGAGGGCTCCAGCCCCACTGGCCAACCCTCTCTGGGAAGGAGGACAACTGGACTGGCCAAAGGAGTGTCAGCTGTCTTGCCACATACTTGCTCAGTCACTACAGAGCTCCTCACCGATCTTGCCATTCTGAAGAGAATGAAGAGAATCTAGTGCGTTCTTTATTTCAAAAAATATTTCTTGAGCATTTAATGTGTTCCAGCCCTACCTAGTCCCTGTCCCTGCCTCCCTGTAGCAGGGAGAGGGAAGCAGGTAAGCAAGAGAATATCCATGTGACATGTGTAGGGGACATTTCATGTGGATGAGGCACTGTTCTCGGCACTTGTATCACCTCCTCCTTGTGTAAGAATGCTGGGAGGCAGACACTGTTATCTTCACTGTCAGAGGAAACCAGGGCCAAAGAGGGGAGCGACTGGCACAAGGCTGCAGAGCGAGGGGCGGAGGAGCTGAGATTCCACTCCAGTCCCTAGCATCTGCTCTGGGGCAGAGGGGTTCGGGGAGTGTAGGTGAGGGCTCGGCCACTTGGGGCAGGATGCCAGGGCCTGTCAGTCCGTACAGCCACCCTCACCTCCCCCCAGGCTGGAAGGGCTGAGGGTTGCCTCAGGTGGGACCCCTGCGAAGCTGAGCTCTTGGTTCCAGCACTGAGGGTGGACGATGCAGGTGGTGTGGGGGAAGTGGTGTCACCTCTGAACAGCTGGTCATATCTTGATCCCAGTGAGGTGTCAGATGGCCTGCTGGAGGACCTCATCGCTGCCCACCTGGTGCTGCCCAACCGTGTGACCGTGCCCGTGAAAAAGGGTCTGGATGTGACCCACCTGCGCTTTCCTCTACCGTGTGTGAGTGCCCGGTGTCTGCCGCAGAGCCCTGGGCCCGTGTGGAGGGGCTGCTGGGGGGTGGGCATACTGAAATGCTCTCAGTCCTCTTAGCTGTCAGCTTGGTGCCTGCAAGCACCATGGGGTCTACCGAGGATTCTTGGTTAAACCCAGACTGGTCCATTGTGAGTGCCAGCTACTAGGGTTCCCCACGTCCTGCAGCCTGCTCTGGAGGCCCCAGGGACAGCCACATGGCCTCCCTCCAGAAAGTGCCCTGGCTATGGGCAGAGCCTGGAGGGGCTGGCAGTTGGGTCCCAGGACAGGGAACGTGCCCACTTTTGCCTTTGACACCAGGTGCAGAGCAGGGCCTTCTGCTCACACTCGACCTGCTGCCCACTCCTGCAGGGCCGGGCCCGGAAGGACAGGATGGCCCAGGAAGAGCACATCTGCCCTCAGCCTTCCCACGAGGGCCCCCTGGCTTTAACCCACACTGCATGCCCAACACCCCAAAATAACAATACAAATACCACCACCCATGTCATAATTACCAAAGCCATTTTATCTTAAACACCTGTGTGAACAAGGGACATGTGGCATAGCACAAGGTGTGTGTGGGGGTGATGGCACCCGCAACCAGCATTGCCCATGGGATGGCACACAGATTTGGAGAGGAGGGGCTGCTAGGACTCAGTCTACCTGCAGGATACTTCTCAGGTGACATGGCTGTTAGCACAGGAGGGACAAATAGCTGCAGGTGAATGCAGTAGCATTCTGGTTCATGAACACTTTTATTTGCAAACAGAAGTATTTGGCAAAGTTTTGTTTTTTGTTTGCAAACTCTGCATCAGGTAACAAACGTGACTGTGGCCATCGTTCCCACACAAACACAAACATGTCCCATCTTTTCCAAATTTGTAGAACAAATTAAGGTCGTGAGCCAAGGCACCACTGTAAGCCCTTGGGGTGGCAGTATGGAGGGGGGCTGGGCTGGAGCACTCCGACATGGCGAGAGCCTGGGGCCTGGAGGGCTGACGTGGCCCGGGGAGCAGCTGTGAGCCCTGAGAGGGGGCATTTTCCAGGGGGTGATCAGGGTCCACTTGCTGGAAGCTGAGGACCTGCCCCAGACGGACCACTTCCTGGGGCTTGGATGCAAGTCGGACCCCTACGCCAAGGTGAGCATTGGCTTGCAGCACTTCCGGAGCAGGACCATCTACAAGAATCTGAATCCTGCCTGGAACGAGGTGTTCGAGGTGAGTGTCTCCTTGCCCCTCCAGGCTTCGCTCGGGGGCTCACTGGGCACAGCTGGGAAACATGGGTATCACAGGGCATCGTTGGCCAATGAGTGAGTCCCGGAGACAGGCAGGCAGCCAGGCCCATGCAGCTTCTGCTTCCCTACAGCTGGCTTCAGAGGTGGGCTGCTCTGCTGCCCCCAGCCCCCATTTGCAGCCTACAAGCAGCCTCTACCTTCTTTCCCCATGAGTCATCTTTGTTGGAAGCTTTCAGATCAAAGAACAAAGTCCCTCGGGCAGTTGTGCCTTACCCCTCAAACACAAGATCTGGAGTTCTTAAGTTCAACTATGGTTTTCCTATGTGAAGGGCAGGACCCAGAAGACCCTGCAGTTCCATGTTCCAGGGCCACCTCCTAGGTGCTGTCTCCACCCTCCCCTCCACCCATGTGTCATCCACATGCTCTGTCATCTGGTTGGAGGTAGTGAATGCAGGGTGACAGAGGCAGCTCTGTTTCCTGGCCCATGCCTTATGTTCTGGTGTCCCATGCTATGGGGCTAGGGAGTATGAAGGGCAAGTGCACTTAAAGATTTATGCCTGAGGGAGAGTGGGCACCAGCCACCGTGCCCTGGGCCCCCACTGCCAGGTGTATGCATGCATTGCCTCTAATCCTGGCAGCCTGCAGGGGTGAGGCACGGCTCCCTTCTTACAGATTGGGTTTCAGCACATTGAGACAGCTAGAGACCTGCGAGGGTACCAAGCTGGCATTTGGCTCCCTCTGCATCATAAGGTCTGATCCAGCTGTTGTGACCTGCAAGCCAAGACATTTGTCTGTCTTTCCAGTTCTTGGTGTATGAAGTCCCTGGTCAAGACTTGGAAGTGGACCTGTATGATGAGGATACTGACCGGGATGACTTTCTGGGCAGGTGAGGAGGGGTGAGGCTGGGCTGGGGCTCTGCACTAGGCCATGGGGTACAGGAACCCTGCTCGCAATGCTGAACGACCTGCAACCTTCTGGTGATTCTGACATGGCGACTGTGCCCAGACATCCTGCCCCACCATGCCACAAACCCTCCCACATGTGTCTTGTGCCCCATCTCTGATGTAGGCCATTGGGGTACAGAGAGGACCCCGAGATCTATGCTTCACTTTTCCCCCAGAAACCTCTTGGAGCAGGGAGAGAGGCTAGCGTGGATAGCCACATGCTCGATCCCAGGGAAGCCTGGCCCTCAAGGATATGGAAAGATTGGAGTGGCTGGGGTAGGGCTGGCTAGCATAGCCTCAGAGTCACATGTCTAAAAAAGTCCCACTTCCAGGATCCTATAGAATAAGAACACGAGTATTTAAAATGCTTATTGTAGTATCTATGGTAGTAAAACAAACCTCCTCCCCACCCCAGAGACATGGCCAGCTACAGAGGGCCAGCAGATTGTTTGAATACCCTTGCCATTGCCAAGTAACAGAAAATTCTGCAGCTTTCAAAACTAGTAGAATCTGCATGTACTAGTGGGAGGCCACCTGGGGTGCATTAGTAAGTGGGGAGCACTGTACAGTCCTCATTTTTCCAGGAGAGGCTCCCAAGTGTGCATGGTCACCTGTGTCCATGCGCAGAAGAAGCACCACAGCAGGTGTCGGCACCCTCGCCTCGGGCAGGGGCTGCTAAATCTATGCGCCCTGTACTGTTGCACTTGTTTTTGTGCATATGTAATATAAAAAGAAACAGTGGGAGAGATGCACTCTAACAGCTGAAGAAACAGTTTGCTACCAGGTCTTATCACTTTTATCTTCATCTTTTTTTGTTGTTGTTGTTTGTTTTTGGAACTGGGGATTGAACCCAGGCCTTGCGCTTACTAGATAAGCGTTTATTCTACTGAGCTATCTCCCCTGCCCCTATCTTCACCTTAATGAAAATTAAGTTGCAATTTTTAGAGTGTTGCAGGTTAGAATTTTAGTTGTGGCCCATGCCTTGTGTTCTGGTGCTCTGAGCTGAAGCACATTTCAAAACTGCACAGAAGTGACGTGCTTCCCTCTGGCTGTCAGGACTTGCTGGTGGGCTTTGGTTCAGGGTGGTCTGAGGGATGGGATATGGAAGTGACCTCCTCTCACATACATGCCACCTGCACTTAACACTCTGAATCAAAGGGGGCAGTTCATCTGTTAAAATGACTGCAGGAGGTGGTGCCACAGCATTCAGAGGGCACAGGGCTGGGAAGCCAAATTCCTGCAGTGCACGAGCAGTTTTGCACAATGAAGGATAATCCCACCCCAAATAGCAGCAGCACTGCTGCTGAGCAGTCCAGAGGCACGTGCGCAGCATCCTGTGCTTGTCCTGTCTGGGCCTGGTAGCCATCTGCCTCAGGGGATTCCATGCCCAGTGCCCAGTGGATCAGCCTAGATGGCCAGCTGATTGTTTATCTGAACTACAGTTGGTTTTCTGTTGGCTTTTTGGGTTATAGAAAATCCAGTCTTACTGGCCCCACTCAGGTACTTGAAAATAGAGTCCAGGGTGGGTCTCCAGGACCTGTGGATTGCTGCCTCTGAGTTGTGCTGACCGTCTCTCCCTGTGTCTTCTAGCCTGCAGATCTGCCTCGGGGATGTCATGATGAATAGAGTGGTGGATGAGGTAGACCTGGTGCCCATGCCCCTGGGGGTTCTTGGTGTGGCTCCCTTCCTGCAGACAGCTCTAGCAGGTTGCTTCCACCAAGCCAGTCCTATGAGATGGGCCCCTTCTGGACTGCACACGTGCCCATCCCCAGGGACAACCTGAGTGAGACACAGATGGTTCCAGGAATTTCCTGGCCCCACCCCCAAGCCCAAGGAGTAACGACGCCCAGCAGGGGGCAGTCACATCACAGGGGAGGGCAGGTTGAGCCAGCATTTTCCATCCCGAAGTATAGTACTTCTGCCCTCCTATGGCCGTCTCTGCCAGTCCTGCTGAGCCCATGCTGCACTGTCTGGGTTGGTACATATTTTCCCTGAAGCCCATTAGGTCCGTCAGGTCCCAGAAGTGACTGACCTCAAAAGGCTTTATGGCATGTCCCTGTCTATGTCCTGCAGCTTTTTCTCTCCCTCCTCTTCCCCAGTGGTTTGTCCTGAATGACACAACTAGTGGACGGCTGCACCTGCGGCTGGAGTGGCTCTCACTGCTCACTGACCAGGACGCACTGACGGAGGTGAGCGCCAGGGGCTCCCTAGTAGAAGAGGGTGCAGTGTGCAGGTGCAGTGTGCGCGAGGGGAAGAAGAGAAAGGATGAAGCCCTCGCTTCTTGCTCCTCTCCTAGACAGCGTCACTCACCCCCCTTTCTCCACTCAGGGCAGCCCCAGGGTACCTCAGCAACAGCCTCTGAGCATCTCCATCATTTTCAGGAAGAATGAGGTCCTTAGAGTTCTTGGGTCCATGCCTGCCATGCTAGGTCACAGGAAATGTACTAAGTTCAGTTATTTTCTTAGCTGCAGCACAGGTCTCAGTAAGGGAGAACTATGGCTAGGTTGGAGTGTGAGGGCTGGCTTCCTCCTGCCATGGTAGGCTTCTCTAAACCAGTCTGTTTCTCTTGCTGCTGGGCCACTCGGTGAGAGCTTGTGTCTGTTTTCAGGACCATGGTGGCCTTTCTACTGCCATCCTTGTGGTCTTCTTGGAGAATGCCTGCAACCTGCCGGTGAGTGGTGACATGTTCAGAGTGTCACACACATAGTATATATCATTTTCAAATTTCTAAGGTGTTGATTTAACCCTGATTCTTGTGCTACAGAGAAGCCCTTTTGACTACTTGAATGGTGAATATCGAGCCAAAAAACTCTCCAGATTTGCCAAGGTAAGCATGAACGGGCCAAAACTCAAAGGACAAAGCACCCATTTCCTCCAAGTACCATGGGATAATAGGGGGTGCAGGTGCCCTTCATTGTCTCCTGTGAACTAGCACTAGCTTGGAAGCTCCTCCCCATTCATTATCCTGATGACTATAGTCAGTTTTTATTGCCAATTTATATACTCAGATTATCCAGAAAATTATGTGCCTGGGTCTCACAATGAGGAGCTGAAATTTGACTCTACTCTGTTGGTTTCCATAGCCCCAGGGAAAGATCCTGCTCCCAGCCAAGCCAGGCTCTGGCCTAGGCCTCTGATTTGTAGCTTAGAGCCTCTTCCTGGAGTCAGTACAGTCCTGCAATAATTGCATAATTATGGCCTAGAAAGCCAGGGAGTCTTCTCTAAGGGAGGCAGTTGCCATCCCAAGTGCCACTGATGGTTGATATGGGGGTGGAGGTGGGACCTCTAGCAGACCCTGATGGCACCAAGTTCAATACTGTGGGGTTTTCTGCTTCACAGAATAAGGGTAGCAGAGACCCTTCTTCCTATGTCAAGTTATCTGTAGGCAAGACGACATACACGAGTAAGGTAAGTTTGGAATATAGGCCTGGGACAAGGAAATGGGCAAAAGGGAAGGAAATTAATTTACACGGAACACCTAGTAGGCACCTTATTTTAGTAGGCCTCACAATAACTTCACAAAGTAGTTTGATAGTTCGAGCTCTGAGGATCAGAGACACTAAGTGACTTGCCCCAGAGCAGTCCTGCAAAGCAGTAGAGTTGGGGTTTAAGCTTGACCATGATTCTAGAGCCCATCTCTTTTCCACCACACCATGAAGCCCCCAGTCCAGCCACAGACAGCCTGTTGCCTCCACTCCACCACAGTGAGCTCTCACCACAGTACAATTTTTTAGGTCCCAGTAAAACTTCTGGCAAAGCCCTCCTTGCCTCCTGTCCTCATGCATCCCTTGGCTGGAGTGTGTAGGTCTGATCCCTTGGTGCAGGTAAGGTTCCCATTGGTACACGGTGGCCAGACTGATGAACCTGACCTCTCTTGTTCTCAGACCTGTCCCCACAGCAAGGACCCTGTGTGGAGCCAGGTGTTTTCCTTTTTTGTGCACAACGTGGCAGCTGAGCAGCTCCACCTCAAGGTTTGTACCTGGGGTCTCAGGACAGAGTTGAGAGGGCTTCATGAGTAGGTGCCAGCAGTATTTAGTCAGCCACTGGTGTGTGGGAGAGGGCACAGAGGCCCACAAGGCCACATCTCCTTGAGGCTCGTGCCCAAGGTCATTGTATAGGAGGCTTTGGGAAGACAGCTCCCCTACTCCCCAAGTACCTTGGCTATAGCTGCAAAGGGATTTTACAGTTGTTCCACAGAAACCAGTGTGGCCTATATTGTTGTCTATGAAGCATGTTACAATGGAATATTTTTCATTTAATCTTCATAAAAAAATCTATTGCAAGAGATTAGCTTCTTTTATATATAAGCAAATAGATGCTAAATCAGTGATTTGCCCAAGATTTCATGACCAGGAAGTGGTGAAGCTGGGATCCTTTGGGGTCCCGAGTTGTACCTGGATGTCTCATGAAGCAGCACAGCTCACTGGTCCCTAAAGCCCCTGTGGCCCTGGGCATTTGTCTGACTGGCTCCAGAACAACCATATTCACCTCTGTTCTGCGTCATTCACTTGCCCTGACCGTAGGCAGAGGCTAGGTCTAGCCTAGCCCCATTCCCATTTCCAGAAAAGAACTAGATCCTCCTCAATATGGATTGAAGTAAGACTGGCTGGGGCCCAGAGGGTAGTGGTGGGACAGGTAGGGTTCACCATCCTCTAATTTTGTGACTGGCCGGCCCACTGCCCAGGTGCTAGATGACGACCAGGAGTGTGCTCTGGGAGTGCTGGAGTTCCCCCTGTGCCAGATCCTGCCCAGTGCGGACCTCACCCTGGAGCAGCGCTTTCAGCTGGACCACTCAGGCCTGGACAGCCTCATTTCCATGAGGCTGGTGCTGCGGGTAAATCTTCCTTGTCCTCTAGGGGCCAGGAAGTGTGCAGTTCTGGCTGTGGAGCAAGATGAACTGTCCCAGAAGCTCTAGACAAGCTGTTTTCATCAGCTTAGGAATACTGCCTTCTCCCATCTCTGAGCTCTCACTGTAGAGCTCCTACACTGGGCCAGATTCTCAGCTTCTTCCCTGTTCCCCATTTATTTCCTCAGCACTTTTTCATAGAGATGGCACCTTCATGGATCTCGGTGTAACTCCCACACTGACTCAAAAATAGCTTCACTTTTATTTTTCAGTTTTCTCTTTTTAAAAAGAATTATTCTTTTTTGCTAATTTGGTTATATATTTAAAAAGATGCTCACTTCATTTTGGCATAAAAGGATTTAGGATTTATTCATTTAGGATACTTGGATTAGTGTGTTTCTGTAAATGAAATTCCCTGGTGACTGATGACTGAGGGAAAAAGGAAAGCAGCACAGTGGTGGGGCTTATGGAAGTGGTGGGCCTGGTCTATAAACTACCCTGTCCTCTGCTTCCAGTTTTTGCGCATAGAGGACCGAGAGCTGGGGAGTCCGTATACAGGACCTGAAGTCCTAAAGAAAGGCCCTCTGTTCATCAAGAAGGTGGCTACCAACCATAGCCCCCAAGCCCCACACCAGGGAGAAGGCCCTGCAGACTTGCTGTGTCCTCCAGACCCTGTCACTGACACCATGGATGCTTCCAAGAATACCCTACCCACCACCACTGCTACCAACCCTGTAACCCAAGAGACCACCGAACCAGAGCCCAAAGGCAAGGACAGTGCCAAAGGGTTCTGTGAGCCCATGGGGAAGAAGAAGAGCTCAGCCACCATCTTCCTGACTGTCCCAGGCCCCCATTCTCCAGGGCCCATCAAGTCACCCAGACC
Source organism: Octomys mimax (assembly GCA_002564305.1). Lineage (NCBI taxonomy): Eukaryota > Metazoa > Chordata > Mammalia > Rodentia > Octodontidae > Octomys > Octomys mimax. The sequence continues at coordinate 1,007 of NDGM011157126.1, read as the reverse complement.
CATCAAGCCCCCTGCCTCCCCATTTGCATGGCCGCCCAAGGGTCTGGTTCCCAGCATGTCCTCGCTCAACTCTCTGGCCTCCTCCTGCTTTGACCTGACAGATATCACCTTCAACACTGAGTATGCACCCCTCTGCTTAATCTTTTCTAATATCACCCGATGAAAAATGTTTCCCTGGATGGAATGGTAGATATGAACTTAAATATCTGTAGGAGATCTGGATTTCCACAGAATACTGTATCTTCATGACAGGCAACATAATGTGATAGGAAATACAGGACAAGTAAGAGAGCCAGTCTGTCTGCTTATGGCTCTAGCTACGTATAACTATAAAACAGAGGCTGGGCTGCAGTTTATGTCCTTTCTAGCAGAAACATTTCCTGAATTCTAAAGCACTATGGTGTAATTGTATGAAAAGCTTAAGACATGGAATTATGTAACAAGTAGCTGCCATTATTTACTATAGACTTAAGATTTTATGTGATTTAATTCAGTCTTCACCATAACCTCAAGAGAGAACTTAATATAAAAATCTGACCCAAAGCCCTACAAGAATCTGTGATACAAAGGCAGATTCATTTTGGGATTCATGTTCTTCCTGCCACAAAGTAGGATAGCTATTATCTGATGCTGGGTGGACCCAACTTCCAACTAACTGAAAGGAACTTAGTAAGAACCCACATGGTCCTATGAAGTAGGACATAATTGTTTTGAGGGGAAGTTGTCAACACTTGTTATGACGAGAGGTGACAAGCTCTTTCTTCACAGAGTCGGCAACTGCGGACAGCGAGGGCTTGGTGAGATCCAGCTCACGGTGCGCTACGTGTGTCTGTGGCGCTGCCTCAGGGTGCTAGTCAATGGCTGCAGGTAAAGGGATTCTGGGACAGTTTGTTTTTTTTTGGCTGGCTCAGGATGTTTTCAGGGCAGGTCTAGTAAGGCTTGAGGTTCTGGGGATCGAACCACAGCATCCTGAGCCTGACTGCTTTGTTTAAGCAGGCACTTAAACA
>NDGM011157118.1:0-13196 GCA_002564305.1 Octomys mimax | reverse complement strand
TACTAACCTGTTTTGAAACTGTCTCATTGCTATTTGTTTCTCAATAAAATTAATTTAAAAGAATTATTGTTCAATCACATTGAGTTCATTTTTTAATGCAGGTTTCACCAGTCAACTACTGTACTGCCATCAGTGCTCACTGGTTTAAGGCCCTTAACAGTTGCACTTAGAAATCAGGTGAACTATAACCCATGTTGACTATTTCCTGTATACCTAAATGTTTCCAAGATTTTTTGGAAGTTTTTTATTTAATATCCCCCTAAAGATATGTCAGACTTTTGTGCCTATGCCATCGGGAATCTCACATCTTTTTTCACATCTTCCAACAGTTCCATGATTTTGTTGGAGAAGGATACAAGAAAGGTCATGGCCCCAAGGCCTCTTGACCATCAGTCGTAGCCCCTGCTTTCTAGTCTGGAAAATGTTGGAACTGTGTACAATAAAGGAGAAAACAGTGGAATAGCTCTCCTTTCCTTTCACAGTCTCTGATCAGTGCCGAATAGTGAATTGTTTCTCATCAGTTGCTTCATGGGATTATGGGGTTCATTCATGCTGAGACTGATACAACTTTGGTAGCTCTAAGGGAAAAAAGCAAAATCTCCGGTTATCCTTTGGTCATGTGTTAATCCTCCCTGGACTATAATGGATTTCCTATCATCAGTCTTCTTTCACTCTTTAAGCTCAATATTATATTTGATGTCATAAGTGTTAGTATTTAATCTCATTCTTACGTACACTTGTTCTCTGCTTTTCACATGGACCAAGAAGTAACGGAATAAAGTAGAGGGAAAAATATCACAGTAATCATACACAAGCAGAGCTAATTAAATACCTACATGAGCCTTATTTTATTTTGCTAATAACTAAAGTTAGTAACTCTTATTTTATAGAGCTATATCCCTTAATATAAATTTGAAGATATATAAATTCCTTGGGCATATGCCTTGGTAGATGTTGAATAAGGAACAGTTTCTTCTTTCTTATCCCATTTATATTTCTGCATTTAGTGCTGCATAAGCATCAATCTTAAAATAGCCCTTGATATTTTTAAAGGACTTCACTCTCCATAAATTCTTATAATGTTCTGGAGGAATGTGCATTCAAACTCCACCAATGGTAAATGATTAAGGTTATATACCTTTTACAGTCTATAGAGTTATGAGAAAAATCTGCCAACAAATCATTGCCCTTGTTGCTGGGTTCCCTTCATGATATTACCACAAACATTTCATCGGTTTGTTATAATACATAATCCAAATTCAAAGGATCATATTTTATGAGTGAAGTTCTTAGCTGCATGCAGTGGTAAAGGAGAAAGTTGAATTGTGTCCCCATGGAACCTAATGACAAGCAACTTGGACAATGGCAAGGTGAGGTTGATATGAATGGGGCCATCTATGTTAATGTCAGGCTCTTTCTTGTCAATTCTGTGGAGTGTCACAGTAAGAGTGATGGACCTGCTGAGTCAGCAACGTTTCCAGCAGTCCAGCAGGTACAGTTTGTGAAAAGCAGTACTCAGCCAAGAGCACTGGATATTGGACAGAAGTTAAGAAACCTGTTGTCCATCACAATTCCAAGCTCCTCTTCATTACCACATGTCCAACAAGCTCAGAAGATATTATAGCTAGGCATTATTATAATTATAGAAATGATCATCTTTAGCTGTCTCTTCTTCTTCATAGGAAAGTAATCCTTTAGCGCACAAATGGATAAAACTCTTCTTGTGCAGTCAGCTTCCCTCAGGCAACAGCTCATCCTCACCTAGAAATTTCCTATCTTATGGTTGGTATCTTGTGAAAAAATGGCTCTGAAAGAGTCACAGTGGTAGAAAGCTTCATCTTTACTACCAGAGTATCAGGCCAGTACCTGTGTGGTGTATTGAGAAGAGGCAGAGATTTGAAGATGCTTCTACTTCATACTGTGGATTCCCCAAATCTATTGTACCCATACCCCATACTGAGGGCTACTGCTTATCTGCAGCCTCTATGACGGATTTCCATCATTCACTTGGCTAAACTTCACTAATCGCAGTACAAGAGTTCCCTAGATCCTGCATTCAAGCCATAACTGTTTCTCTATCTTGCTGTTTTCCCCAGATTTGCACCAGCATGGAGACATATACATAGTTGGCATATTTAACACGCATTTATATAACTAGTTGTATACTATGGTACTTTGTTCTATGAATTTAATTTGATTTTTCTGCTGGGCAAGATTGCTCTACTTGTGCTTGAGGAAAATGACTGTGGTACTGTTTCTTCCATGATGTGAAGTTTGAGAACTGTAGGAAAATTTTGTTGGATGAGTTTGTTTTTAACCTGAATTGTTCGTGAACAGAGAAGTTTTTGAACTGAGATACAACTAATATATATATATACTATGTACATATATAATATATCATATCATATATGTCTTCCTTAATGTTAAAGAAACTGCTAGTCATATGATATTTTTTCTGCATATATTCTACTTTATCTTTGTTACACTTGTTGCTATTTTCCTGTATCTCAGTGACCCCTCCATCCGTCTGTATACTTAGGTGGCCCTCGGTGGAGGACAATAGCCAACATGAGGGCTTAGACTATGTGGTTTCATCTTTGTTGGGTAACATGCAACCTTGAGCAGATATCTTGTAGGGATTAAGTAATTTCAAGGGAAAAATGATAAGATTTTACTATCATCATCTATTTCTAAAACTGTTTGGCCAATACCATAAATAGAGGAAACGATTGTGAAAACTTTGGTTAATAGATTTGTAAGGAGATACATTTTAATGGTTTAGAAATTGCCTCAGTACATTGGAGATATTGTATCCTCAGTGCATTCTCAATAATTTTGTATGGGCTTGCTCTAATTAATTAAAGTTTTTCCACTTATTTTGTTGTGTGCAATATGATTCCTTTAAACTTTCTTCTCAATTTAGGTTTTCCTCTAACAGTGTGAATTAATCCTATAATTATCTCATAAAAACAAAATAAACACAAAAGAGGTAGCAAAGACTATAATAATATTTCAGCCTTAATTTTTGTTTTCAAGGCCTGAGTTATTATTTTTTGTCTTTTTGGCAAATCCTGAAAACATATGCCGAAAACTACATAGCTATTTTTGTAAGTTGTTTCGTTTTGCATGAGGAGGAAATTGGGGTATCAGGCAAAGGACTTGGCACATCTTTTAAGCCTTTATGGATTAATGATCAAATCTGATCAAACTTACCATTAATAATATAGTGAGAAAAAGGATGAATCTCGGACAGAAAGTATAATTTATGGGAAGGGAGTGCACTCCTGAACCAATTATTACTGAGTATAGTTTCAGAACAACAGGGTTGGGCTATCAATGATGCTCTAGACAAAAATCAAACCTATTTACACAGCAGAGTCAATGCCATAACAGAACTGAGCCCCTGGAGATCAGTGAGCATACGGTTTCATCAGAACGCTTGGAGACGTGGCACATGAATGGGTCCTGCACAGCTGGTGTGCTAAGCTCCATGTGGAGATGCAGCAAAATAAACATTTTGTATACCACTTAGTTCTTGCCAGTGTCACTTCTCTGTGACACCCAGAGATGCCTGTGAAGCCCAGAGAACTAGAAATCATTGTAAGATATTCAAGGAAGGAGCCAATTTGCTTCAGGAAATTCAAGGGCATCATTAGATGCAACATTTGGCACCATTCTTGAGCCTTTTCTGAGCTAATAATGCAATTGGGATAAATGATAAATAACTAGAGTGACACTTATATTTCTAGCCCATTTCTCACCTTTGATCAGCAAATCTGCATTTCCAACAGCCTGCCTGAGCATCATAGTCAATATAAATAATGACAGGGCCCTCCCAGCATGACAAGTCTGATCTCCACACCTTTCTTTCCTTTGAAGCTTCAGAAGAAAAGGAACTCTCAGATTTAATCACTATCATACCTTAGTAATTACAAGCAGATATTTATGGAATTAATGAATGACAGAAAATAAGAAAAGGGCCATCCAGATAGATAAACAGACTAAAGCACCTGCCTAGGCAAGCCCAGGGACAGGGATTTAACACCCAGCAAGCTGTGCAGACCCCACCTTCAGGACGTGATGAGAGGAAGACTGAGACTGGGCATGGTAGTGCCTGCCTGTAATCCCAGCACGTCGGAGGCTGAAAACAGGAGGATCACTATGAGTCCAATCTGTGTAGTGAGACCCTGTAGACCCTGTAATATATATATATATATATATATATATATATATATATTATATTATTGTATATTATATTATATTATTATATATTGTATATTATATTCTATATTATTATATATTATATTATATAGATAGATAGATATAGATATAGATATAGATATCTATATCTGTATCTATTTATCTATATATGAAAAGAAAATAAGAAAAAGAACACTCTGGATGGAGAAATTCTGACACATGGTGCTTCATCAAAAATGTCAAGCTAAATGATAAGCAACTAGATTAAATCTGAGGAAAGGTATGCATTTCAAAGAAGAAAAACTATTTTTTTTTGTCTACGCATTTCCTATTTTTGCGATATATTAGTACAAACTTAGTGGCCTAAAAATACATGTTTATATTGTCTAATGATTCTAGAAGCCAGTGTCTGAAATAAATGTCATTAAACTAGGAGCAAAGCGTTGTCCTAGCTGTATTCCTTTCTAGAGGGTTGCAGTAGGATCCAGGGTCTTGCTTCTCAGCATCTGAATGAAGGCTTTTGCTTATGGTGGCTTCCTATCTTTAAAGCCAGTGTGAGCATCATAGTTCTTTCTCATGTCTTCCTCTTTCTGGCTCTGAGATTTCAACCTCCTTTGAGACCCTTGTAATTATATGAAGTCCATCTATCCAAATTATCTAAGATAATATTTTCTTAAGGTCAACCTATTAGCAACCTTAAAATGGTCACAAGGCATCTTAATTCTTTGTCATGTGACATAACATTGCAGGGGTAAGACATGGATGATTTTGTGGCCAATATTCTAATTAGTACACCTGACTAGATGGATAATTGCAAATTTCAGATGGTTACATGAAAAGAAATCACCTGGATCACAGGACACTTTAGAGAAACCTGCACCTGTGATCATATCTATTCCCAACTTGGCATGTTGAGTAAAACTTCTTCACAGATTAATTTAAATATCTCCTTCCCTATCATTCTTCAGGTGGCTGGTCTGATGAGTATACATATTATCTTGGAATTTCCATCCAATGTTATGACAAATCACTTTAAGACTCATATAACAGGTAAGCAGACTCTCCAAATTCATTGTAAAGCAGGCTTCTCAAAAAAAAAAATCAAACATGCTGTTGAGAAAAAAAATTGTGATTCTTTTTTATTTTGGGACTTCAGTTTCCTCCTATGCTTATCAAGTTTGCTCATAGTGATCATTAAGAAGGAGCACAATCACAGCACATCAAAGATCCTTGTCTGATCTATATATTTTTTTATCTTTCCCAAAATGTGAACTATAAATGTGTGTATTTGTGCAAGGTACTACTCTCGGGCACACAATTCACCACTGTGTTTTTCCCAAGTCACTGCCACTTCAGAGAATGAAGATCGTCTGTCTTCCATGTTTACTGCTACCTGTCCAGTTCCCATGAGTCAATAGTCAGCATTAACTGAAGCACAGTACACTGTGGTCCTTGGAGCTTGTCGCTAATTGTTTCCAGGAGGTGGGATGTGTACAGAAACCATCCAATACCAAAGTGTTTTTGCTGGAAAGGCTAGCAAGTCAGTGGGCTTCCAGGATCCAAGTAGTGTTAGCTTATACATCAAGTAGCAAACAACAAGTGCCAGGATGCATTGTTGATGTCTAAATATATTCAGTATCCAACTTAATGAATTTCAGACTAGTGAATTGCCAAGATATACTTGTAGGCCTTGTTGAACTCCATATGAATGGCTTTCTGCCTTCAGTTGTGCGTACCCTTAACTGTTGCCCTTGTCATATATTTATCTGTCCTATTTAGCTTTGTCTATATTCCTCAACTATTTACTCCAACATACAAACTAGGCCTTCTAAAGTTAAAAAAATTTTCCCATAAAGCTTCAAATTCTTCTAGTCTACCTGCCTCTGGTTTACACTACTGTTTTTTACAAATATCTACTTTTTCCCCCCTTATGGCAGTGTTAAGACAAAAAGATGCATAATTCCTACAACAAATAATTGATATTTCTTCAGAGCAACCTACTCTATTCTACTTGTTCTCTTAATTTACTCAGTTTATACCAACTGATGACAGAAGCCCATTGTTTTGCTGAAACATTAACTTCACAAAGTCATTCCACTCCCATCTGCAGCACTAAAATTAATGATTCCCTCTGCAACATCTGTTTAATTAACTATCGGCACCATGGAAGAGACATCCAAATACCCCAGTGACTAAATCAGGCTTAAATTAGGGAAATACGATGTTAAATTGTATCGGGGAGAAGCCGAGTTTATCCTTCTGAGCACCGCCATTCATTAGCTAGCAGCCACCACATGCATCTTTATAATGAAGTACTGTCAGCACTGCTTGGCTGTAAAGTTCTCATTTAGGGGCCATCCAGGTCTCTATAGTCATGGTTACAGTAGGGAGGCATGGAAGAGGGAGGAGACAGCCTCAGAGGTAGCAAATCATTACTTCATCTTTGTTCCTGGAAAGAGCAATGAAATTTCAATTGAGCATGTGTGAGCTGGAGAATTCTGGGAAATAGCAGTAGTTATGTGGAAAAGTGACATTTGTGAGTCATTTCTGTCAGTAGTGCTTCATTTCCTCTGAATTCTCTTAGCTGTATTTCCATAAGATTTCTGTTGGCTACATAGACAGGAAATTTGTATGACTTCTTTAGATATACTGGAGAATTTTTGCAATTGATATTGCTGAGGGTGAATATTTAACAATGATCTCTAAAGAAGCTATTGTATTCAATATGTTGTTTAGTGTACTAAGTTACAGGAAGAGGGAAATTCCATGGTGATCTTGGCTATCAACACAACGGAAAGAGGATATATATATATATATATATATATATATATATATATCACTAAACAGTGAATCACTAAACAATGTAAACATGTATTTATGTATTTTTAGGCCACTAAGTTTGCACTAATGCATTGCAACAATGGGATATGTATAGACAGAAAAAGGGTTTTCCTTCTTTGCTATGTATAGCTTTCATCAGATTCAACCTAGATGCTTATCATTTAGCTTGACTTTTATTTTTCTTAATGAAGTAACATGTGTCTGACTTTCTTCATCCATAGAGAATTTTTCATTCATTCTAGAAATAGCTATCTATCTGTGTGTGTGTGTGTGTGTGTGTGTGTGTGTGTGTGTAAAATCAGCACTGCACTGGTATTTGAAATAAGAATGAACAATCTGAATATTCGTCTGTGATAGAGTTTAGTTGAATTTAGATTTGGTTTGTCTACAAAGATATAGCAGGTAGAATATCAAACAAAATATAACAAATATAGCAATGCTGTAAGGGGAAATAGACATCAACACAATAAAGGCAATAGGTGAACTCAAAAAGGAGAGGTGTGTTCAGTCTGATAGGATGGGTATATAGAGAGACTTTGGAGTAGTTGATGCTTCCTGTGCATATTTTGGTGAGTTTGCTTCTTTTATTTTGTTCTGTGGTGCATGAGATTGAACCTAGGACCTTACCACTGAGCTGTGTCTCCAATCATTTTTTAAATAGAGATAGATTATTGTTAGGTTCATACACAGCTTAGATAATCTTGATTCTGAAAACCTCCTGTTTTAGCTTCCCATAGTGCTGGGTGGAATGATAGACATCAGTTGGTTTTTTATTATTGTTTTGAGTTTTTCTTTTTTAGAAGTTAGGATTTTTGTACAGTATGTACCTGGATAGAAACAGGAAAATTTAGATAGTGCAAAGTCCAAAAGTAGTCTTTTGCTAGTTCGGGGGATGTCCAGCATGTTTGAGGAGAAAGGATTCTAATTACTCCCACTGCAGAGTCTCTGGCCAGAGACTGGTATAAACTAACAAGAGCTAATTGGCCATTGTAGAAAGGGAGTGTCAATCTTCCGTAGATGACTGATACCTACCTTTGGATAAGTAGAGATATGTGAACCTGGTTTTCCTACTGATGCCTGACATTAAAAACAGTCCATCTTCCGGGTTGGAGGTTTTGCTCTTTCTCAGTACCAATGTTCCACGTTGGATCTACAGTAGATGTTGATGCTGAAATATCATCTAACAAGCTGGCTGTTGGTATCCAATCTCAGGTCTGCTTCCTTAAAATTCATGTGTAAACCTCTCTTCAATTATGGCATTCTCATTGGGATATAATTATCTGTCTTGCAGCCAGCTCACAGTACTGTAGCACACCCTGCTTTGCTGTAATCAGGTGATCCCAAGCTTTAGTTTCCATGACAGATGAAGACCTATTGAAATCAGGACTTGAAACATAAAAGATAAAATGTTTTCTTGAGGAAATACCAAGTCTAGAGAAGAAGAAAACAAAGTCAGAAAAGAAAAAAATTGAAAGAAGTGAGAGCTGGCCATGAAACTCTAACTCTTGCAGGAAAAATGCCATTCCACTGTGCAGCTCATCTGATATGCACTGATGTGTTTGACTGGACACCATCAAGACAGAAATCTGTTGGCCGATTCAACAAATTTTCCACTTTGTAGGTTTTTTCGTTGCTATAGTGACAAATATGGTGTGAAATTGCAAGTTTGCAAAATGTACTGCCAGAGACCCTAAAGCTGAGGGCTGGACAAAGCCAAAGGATGTGAGGAGAGCAAAAGATAAGGTGCTCCAAGAAATTAACATTTTTCTCTTTATGAGAATATTCTCTTCATCATCTTTCTCTTAAACTGCTGCTAATCTCCATATCTGTGTCCATGTAAGATTGAAATTAGATGCCAGATGACGCATCTGTTAGTTAAGTGACATTAACAAGTGATGGAGGTCACGTTGTGTGCAAAGCTTTCATTTTAAATGAATTTCTGAAATATCGCAACTTTTAGTGGTGAAGAAATATCTTAATACGGAGCTTGAGACAGCAGGATCACTGTGAGTTCAAGACCAGCCTGGGGGCTATGAAAGTGTGCACCAGGCCAGTCTGATCTGCATAGTGAGACCCTGTCTCCAAAAGGAAAAATATATATATTATATTATGTTATACATTAATATCATTACATTATTAGTGTTGTTTAGTGATTGACTGCAGGATAAAAATGATCTTTTTAGCCATTTCTTTTCTCATTCTCCTGCTCTATAAAACACTGAGATTCCACGACTCAGTGTAAATACATGTTTGTATACATGCATCATATCAACTTGCCAGAAGGCAGGATGCTTCGGCCAGTAGGCAGCAGCTATAACATGAACAGTCCTGAGCTTCAGATGTGGTTATCTTGTTTATTCACATTATAAATTTTGAGCTTTAATCTGATGTTTCTAAACCTCAGTTTTGGATTGTTTGCTTTTTCTTTGAAAAATAGTGATTTTTTAAAAAGTTCCCATCCCACAGGATTATTGTATTAAGGGAGATAAATAACAAAAGCACTCAGGATTTGAGTGTTTGCTCCAAGAGAAATATTCAGTTCAGCTTAGTTATGCTTACAATCAGATAACTTACATTATAATCTTTTATTTGGATCTAGTTCCACTTTTAAAAAACAAAGTGAAAGTAAGCCGCATTGTCATTCATGAACAAGGAGCACAAAGGGAAAGTGTTGAGAGTGAATTTATTTTATGTTTCACATATAATAATATTTGAATGAATGTTTTAGGGCCACTGGTTCCCAAATTGATGATGCACTGAAATAATGATCCAGACAGAGATGATAAAAAGAATATCAGAATGGCAGATAAGAAGTTATCCCCAGCTTTCACAGCTATAGGAGACATAAGAATAATCTAGAAAGGATGTTAGCATTCCAGTGACTTAGAACAGCCAGAGAAGACAGCAGGCAAGGCTCAATCTTTGATGAGGTAAAAGCCTCTCAGAAATGATACATGGCAGAGATTGTGGCCTGCAATCTGTCTATAGTTGTTTCAGAACAACATCAGAGTAAGGGCCACACTAGGTTTTCGTAAACTTTAAACAGAAATTATAAAGTAAAAATGTGACCCTCTGTGAGAGTGGAAGTTACCAACTAGGGCTTGGTGACCACGGGGGATGAATCCAAAGCTTGAAAGTCTCCAAAGAGATACAAATGTCTTCTAGAAATTTTTCTGAAATATTCAAAATATTTTTGTTCAGATCATGAATGATTAAATAAAAATCATAGCTCTTTTTTTGCATATGAAGTACGGAAGTCAAAAATCTAAAACATAACGAAGTATAATGACTGCACAAGTTGTAGTATAATTTTCACCTGCCTCACACCTCTTGTTGCTTGAATTTCCAGTGCTGCCATTTGCTCCCAATCCAGCAAAATTAGAGGGCAAAGTCCTAAGTAGAGCTAAAATAAAAAAGACAAAAACTCAGCTGAATTGACTAAAGATAAATAATTTCTACTATCTCGAGACACTCTCAAAAGCTTACTGCATTTATACTATCTTTTGTGCTTATTTTTGGTGTCTTCAAATAAAATTGGGCAGCTAACAAAATCAATTTTGTTAAGCATTCGGCTATTAGGATGTAATTTTTTGTTGTTGTTTTGTTTTGTTTTCAGAACTGGGGATTGAACTCAGACCCTTGCGCTTGCCAGGGAAGCACTTATCCTACTGAGCCATCTTCCCGGCCCCTAGGATATAAATTTTGGGCCACAGATTATGTATTATTCAAAAATGTTCTACTAACTCCCCCTTTATGGCATCTAAATGGGATTTTATCTGAATAATATCACAAAAAGTGCACTTGTGACACTGAATCAGGTGTGCATACCAGACACTCTGGCTTTTTATTGACAGTTGGCATGCTGACGATAAGTTTTTTAGCATCTTTCAGCAGAGGGAAGGACTGGATCCAAATGCTGTAGTCACTTGTATATTTTGAGGTTCTCAGAACTTTTATACAAGGGCAAGAAGAAATCCCAAAAGGAAACAAAATTATGTGTTTGGTGCAGGGTCTCATTATGCAGCTCAGATTCAAAGTGATCCTTCTGTTTTCAATTTCCCCAGTGCTGAGATTACAGGAGTGAATCACACCCAGTCTTGGCAGCTGCTCAGCATGGCCAGAGGCAGGGCCAGCAACTCAAGTAGTGCCAGGGAACGAACTCCGGTCCCTGCATTTGCCTAAGCAGGCACTTAGTCTGTTGAAGTATCTTGTTGGCTTCCTGCCCCCGCCCCCCTCAAAAAAAAAAAAAAAATATATATATATATATATATATATATATATATATTTTGAAGTGCTACATTTTGAGTGTTTACAATTTAAATTTTTATGCAAATTTTTCCTAAAAATCATTTCTGTAAGCATGCATTTTATATGCAATGAACAAATGTACCAAGGAAATCACTTTTGAAAAGATTATTGTTGTGTGTTAGACTTAATGCTCTTCCCCCTGTAGTCTTAGTAGGTCTTCAGGGAGGCTTTCTGAAGGTGATTGGATCTAGGATGTATGAACATGGATTAAGGGTATGTGACCATTAAATTACTCCACTGATCAGTTTAAGCTTAGTTCTGAGTGTGGATAATGGCAGGTCACACCCATGCATCCGGAAAGGCTGACAGCTGGGTGGGGTGAAAGGGAAAGGAGGGCCACCTGCTTGCTTTGCTGTTTCCTGTCCACAGACTGTGTTCTCCTGCCTTGCTGCTCTTCCTTGGGGAAAGAAAAACTTAAGCTTTGAACTGAAACCTCTGCAAACTGAGCTAAAATAACTTGTGGGTGTTGGGTATTTTGTCCTAGCAATGAGGAAGCAACTAGACAATTATGTATATAAATTTACTAACATGAGCCCTCTAATGCCTACAGAGCAATTTACTGAGATTAAAGTCATGTGTGAGCTATTCTCATAGACAGTTCAGAAGTCAATGAAAATCAATAACTTGTGTTTTGTGAACAAATCTTAAAAATTTGATGAGAAACACATTGTGAGCGCTTGGAGATATCCAGCACTACCTTAGCCAGCTAGTATTTTCCCCCTCTCCTCCATGTTTCTTCAGTGTTCCTCTGATAAGAGTCTTGGACTCTGCTTCAATGAACAGTGTCCACCGATTACTGACACAGAATCACACAAGGGCAGGTCACACGTGGGAAATGCTACTGCCACATGGTGTACACCATTTACTTGCCGTTGCTACTTCCATTGTTTCCTATTTTATTTATTTTCACTTTTTCAAGTTTTTTTTTTAAATCAGTATGTGCTTGTAGTACATAGTACTTACAATATTTAAATGACAATGGAGTACCATTCTCTGACAAAGCTGAACAAAAAAGGGGTTACAAATGAAGGACAATTTTGTGTTTGCACATTCAAAATAGGATAGATACATAGTTACTTTCCCTTAATTCAAAGAATGGAAGGATTTGTTCTAATAGTGTTTGTGGACAGGATATCAGGTCTGCATCTTGTAAAATGAATGGCCACTAAGAGAACAATATGCAATGTATTAATTTTTGAAACTGTTCTGGTAGTCGGATTTGAAACTGTCTCATTGCTATTTGTTTCTCAATAAAAGTATTAAAAAATAATAGTTACATTCCTCATGGAGAGTTAGCTAGATACAAAAGACACCTTAACTTTTTCATACCCTTTTTATCAGCATCTTTCCCCATTCCTCTATTGTTCCTTTTTCCAAAAGGCCTATTTAATTCCTATTATCATTATTATTTATCTTGCTCTTTATATTTTGGGTTTCTCATATAAGAAACCATGCAATATATTACACATATGTGTCTGATTTACTTCACTTACATTTATGTTCCCAAGGTGCATCCATTTTTCTACAAGCAACTCAATTTTATCTTACTCTATGGCACAACAGTGTTCCTTTATGTAGAAATGCACATTTTACAAATGCAGTGTTTTCTTGACTCTTTCACATTTAATGGACATATTTTATTTTTTATTCATATGTATCAGTCATACACTGCAATGTTTTCTTTCAACTTGTTCACCCAAGCTTCTGCTGTACTTCGATCATTTTTACCTCCCTTTGTTACCTTTCTTCACCTTTCCTCTGATTTTTGTCCATAATTTTATTGAGAAACAGATAGCAATGAGACAGTCTCAAATCAAATCGCTAGGACAGTTTCAATAATTAACACA
>NDGM011157104.1:0-10808 GCA_002564305.1 Octomys mimax | reverse complement strand
TGTGTGTGTGTGTGTGTGTGTGTATAAAAGATAGGGAAGAAGTAATATAAAGTCAATGGAAAACGGAAGAGCATGTGTCTTTAACAAAAGCCTGACAGCTCTGGAGCCTGTCCCGCACTCTCCTGAGCTCCTCTCCCCACTGCCCTCTGCCTCCTTGAGAATCTCCACCACTGCCCTGTGGGATTCACACACCAGTTCATCTCCACCCACACTGTGGGACTTTGGGAGGTGGACCTGTCAATGACCTGCAAACCTGCAGGAGCCCAGGTCAGACTCGGTGAGACGCCTGTGCCAGGGCCAGGCCTGGGGGTCGTGGGAGACCCAGCTGTTGCTGCACGAGAGCTGGAGTTTCCCGAGTCACGCTCAGAGGCTGCGTGGTCAGTGCGTCATGCCCTAAGGGTCCTGCGCCTGGGAGCAGACACTTTCCCTGGGGAAATCAAGACCAGAATGTCTGCTGCTTTGCTGTGATCAGGAATTCATTTAATGGAAGAAAGCCACAACTTACTTTAGGAAACACTTGGGTGGAAAGAGCACATTCTTTAGAAGGGGAGAAGTGGGGGAGCGAGAGGAATCCTTCTGTGGAAAATTTAGACACAAATGGGATTTCTTTTTTTTTCTGGTACTTAATTTGCTCCTTCCGTGCTTTTGCTATTTGACTTTGAAAAGCAACTTGAAATGGTACAAGTAAATATTTCCTTCCCGTCAACAGCATCGATCAGGACGACAGACACGGAGCTGCTATTTCATTAGCAAATTAAATGATTTGATAAATCAAGATGAGCCTCTTTTCCAGCAGCTGTTTTATTACCTCTGTATTTTTTTCTTTGCAGCACTTTAAAAATTTTTTTTGCCTCGGATGGAACAGATTAATTTATATTTTCTTCCCCACCCCAGGTAACTGAAATTTCAAAGCTGCTTAATGTTTTCTGCAGCAGTATGTAGATCTACAAAGACATAGATTCCTTTTCTATTGTTTTTTTATTTTATTATTTGCCATAATTTTTTGCAGTACTGGGAATCAAAGCTGAAGACTTCACACTGAGTGATAGCCCCGGCCCTTTTCTGTTCTATTTTGAGGCAAGTTTTCCCTAAATTGCTAAGTTGCTCTGGCTGTGCTTAAACATGTGCTCCTCTTGCCTCAGCCTCCAGAATGCTAGGATTATAGGCATGTGCCGTCACATCTGGATCTATTATTTTTAATTGCATTTTCCATGTATTTGATTAAAGTTATCATTGAGTTTGAATACAGAAGCAGCTCAGATTTCTTCTTAAGATATAAAGGAAAATCTCCCACCCTCAAGAAGTCCAGCAGAGGATGGGAATGAGGTGGGGTCAGAGGAGGGACATCACGTAAGCTCTCCTCCTCTCTCTCTTTCCATTCCTCCCTCCAAAGTTAGGGCCTTCAGGCAGAATGGGGCTTCTGTGGCTGCCTGTGGCCTCAGAGAAATGGCTTGTGTTGGTTAATAGAGGAACGTAGAATATAGCAACTGCTACCAGGGGAAATTTAATTGTTACATAAAGACCAAAAGCTGACACTGTATTTGGGACCTGCCAGTAGCTCGGGCCCTTGGCTAGTGTAGGGACGCACTACTCAGAGAACACAGGCTGGACTCAGCAATGAAGTGAACCNGTTCTTCCTCTACAAAGTAGCACAGCAACACAAAGTGGAAAGAAGCAGGACCTGCCATGTGCTGGAGCAGCCTGGGAACTCAAGAGGCAGATGACAGCATCATGCAGAGGACATGCAGGAGAGGGGACTGTCCTCATCTGTCTGTGTTGCTGCCACAAAACACCGGAGCCTGGGAACTGTCCAGATACTTATCTGGCTCACGATTCTGGTACAGGCCAGGAACTCCCTGGATGTGTCATGACAGGTAGAGGAACAGAAAGGGAAAGGGTTGCATTCCGAAGGTCTACTGTAGACTTTATGTAGTGTGGACTTGCTTTATGTTGTGTGGCCCAGGTTAATCATGTTTCCAAACCCTACTTTACTTGTGTCTCATGCAGGAGAGCAAGGAAAAAGGATTTTTTCAGGTGCAGCAAGCACAGAAGATGGTGGACTGATGTCCCCAAGAAATGTATTCACTCATCCTACTTCAAGCTCCCTTTATCACTAAGCAAGAGGGAAAAACGAGAGTTGAACTAGGGAAGGGTGGATGACCAGACCCTCCCAGGGTCTGCTGGAGGAGTTTGAGTGGGACATAGTGAAAGTTGGTGGCTGATACGCACAGGATCCCAAGGTAATGTCACCCTCTGACTTTAAAGCTCCTCAGTTCTTCTCATCATGGCCTCACAGTTCTGTTCCAGTCACTGACTGGATACCTCTGGCCCAAGGAAAGCATCAGAGGTTTCAGTGAAAGTGGCCTTCAAGTCCTTGCAACATCCCCTAGACATCCATCATCATCACAGCCCACTTGTCACAGCTGTCCTCTATAGCAAAGGGAGTGGGAGAATGATGCTACATGCAGCCTCCAAGATAAAATTGATGACAAATAATTAAAATAATTAAATTAAATAACCAAAATTAGTGATTTTTAAAGTGAGCTGAAAAGCAAGTGAAGCCAGAGGGTTCACTGCAGTTATCGCTCCACAACGCCCCCACCTTGTCTTTGTTTATTCCTCAGTAGGGAGGGCTGTGGACTGAGGACCAACCTGGCTATTTCCTGATGTAGGACACCTGGGTTGGCTTTCTTTGGAAACATCCTCAGGTCTCCAGCCAGATGTTGAATTAGAAGGTGTACTGGTTGATACATTAGGTCAACTTGAGAAGCTTGGAAGTTCAATTAAGTGACTCAGCAGAGAGCCAGGATTCTTACTTTGTAAACATCTTCATCCTGCACAAGAGGAGGGCATAGACATTGTGTGAACTCTACACCCCCAACCCAAGGTAGCTTGCTCATAATATAAGGACAGGCGAGAGGCCCACAGCTGCTGCTTGTCCCTTTGCTCTTGCTATTTTCTGTTGCCATGAACTGCTGCCCACTGTAATGTGCTACTCTGTCTTGGAGCCAGCTAAGTATGGACTGAAGTATGGACTGAAACCTCCACTAACTGTAAGCTGAATAAATCTTTCCTTTCTTAATTTGGGATGTTGAGTATTTTGTCCCAGCAATGAATGAAAAACAACCAAGTCAAAGGGACTATGTCATTGAATGTGTAGTGGATGCAAAAGGGAAAAACTGAGGGCTGGTGAGATAGCTCAGGGTTCTAAAGCACTGACTTAAGCAAGCTTAAGCAAAGCACTGGGACCACAGTTTGATCCCTGGCACCACATGCCATACCAGTCCCACCCCCAGGGTGGGCTGAACAGGCCACACACAAAAAAAAAGAAAGAAAAAGGAACAGCTGAATCTTGACCAGTGGTGGAGATCTGGAGAAGCAGCCTTGGAATGCTGTAAACTGAACTTGATGGAAGATTCTGGTCAGAGATCAGAAGACCAGAGTACTGATAGACATGTACCTGGGAAAGATTCAGCTCAGAAGGTTTCAGTCAAAAACAAGCCCTGCATTGGCTGCTGGACTCCAGACCATGTGAGTTATGGTAGGAAATTTGTCTTCCTTTTCAGTCTCATGTCTAGAGACTTTTCCTGAAACTGAGATTAAGGGCAGCAGTCCACTTAATCTGGTAGAAGACATTTCAAGCAGTCTCATGTTGAGGCAGAGGCATGGATACTATTGAGGGAATTTTACCAAATCTATGTTGAGAATCAAGAGCAAAGAGCCCAGCAAAATAATTTTAAATGTTTGAGTTTGGCCAAAAAGGAAACTATAGTTTAGTTACAGCTTGCAAAGGTGGAGTGAGGAGAATTTGTTTGTTGAAAAGGAACAGAATAATATAAAAGATGGCTGGGACATCACAAGAATCAGCAAGACTCCACTATTTCCAGCCTCAAAATTGCAAAGGTGAAAGACTTTGCTTTTTTTTTTCTTATTTTTTTTAGGGAAGGGTCTACAGGGTGTTCAGGGTCTCGCTACTAGATTGGATTCATAGTGATCTGCCCGTTTACAGCCTCCCAAGAGCTGGGTTTATAGGTGCATACCACCATGCCCAGTCTCAATGGCCATCTCAGTATGACCTGGGGGTGGGGCGGGCCTGCATGGCCGACCTGGGGCTTGAACCCCCAGCCCCTGTGCCTTCTTTCAGGCACTTTAATCTGCTGGGCTATTTGGCCAGCCCAAAGATTTTGCTTTGAAAAGAAAACCTCAGAGCACCATGTTCTAGAATAGTAGCAGCCTAGAGTATTTATTTCTCAGGATTGGGTTCATAGTGATCAGCAATCTAGACACATTTCTTCAGCCCAGAGAAAAGGAAATCTGGCTAATACTCTAGCCAGTGGCAGACTGACATCATTCACATGGTGCTGGTTTCAGCCACATGCAGAATGCAGGAGTTATGGGGTCAGAAAAGCTTTATCCAGATTTCAGTAAAAGACCTGGGAGAACAGACAGATGTGGTCCCTGAGAAGGGAGTGTGTAAAGCTTTGAGTGTAAAGCCAAAGGTGAAGTAGAGACCCCTGAAGAGTGAACAAATCCAGTGCAAGAGAGAAGCCATGGGAGCTGCAAACACCTGCAGTCCCATAGGGATGGAGCTGCCCAAGGCCTTCAGAGTTCACATACTGCCATAGTCAACCCCAAATACTGGTCTTGGAACTACAGGGCTTAATGTTTGCCCTGCTGGATTTTGATCTTGTTGGGTCCCATCCTTTTCAGTCCTCCTATTTGTACATTTTGGAATGGAAATGTTTATCTTGTGCTACTGTATGTTGGAAGTGGTGAACTTTATTTTCATGTGTACAGGGTCTCACAGGTAAGAGTTTGCCTTAAATCTCAAAGAAGACACCATATGCTGCTCCAGCCATGCACCCCAAGAGCACTGAGACCGGGCGTGGTGGTGCATGCCTGTAATCCCAACGCTGCGGAGGCTAAACACAGGAGGATCACTACGAGTCTGAGTGTAGTGATCAAAATCAAATACATAAAAAAAAGTCTCAAAGGATACTAAATTTCTACTTTTCAGCAATACTGAAACTGTTAAGACTTTGGTAACTCTTGGAGATAGACTAAACTCTTTTTGCATAAAGGAATGTGCATCAATCTTTGGGAGAACAGAGGTGGTATATTATGGCTTATATCTGGATGTCCCCCCAAGGCTTCATATACTCAGAGGTGGGGCTTTTCAGAGCTGGCTATCGCTAGGGCATGTGATACTAGGATTAAGAGTATATTATAATAAATAGGTCCACTGGTTGGAATTAGCCAGTTTGGCCCCACCCAAAGGCTGATAACCTAGGTGAGGAAACAGAAGGGAGAGGCAGGATAGCTGCTTGCTGTTCACTGCAGTTTGCCTACCACACCATAAACTGTTTCTGCTCTGTGATTCCCCTCTGCCATGCCACCCTGCCTTGGAGCCAGCCAACTCTGAATGAAACCTCTATAAACTGTGAGTTGAAATGAACCTTTCCTCCTTTAACTTTGGGTGTCTGGTATTTTGTCTTAGCAGTGAAGAAAGTAAGACATGACCCAACTCAGAAACCACATGGGGTCCTCTGTCATTATGGCCATGGCAAGGAAGTACATAGAACTGAGACAAAAAGAACAGAAGATATCCTCCTGCCACTCTGTGACAGCTCCGGGGGCAGGGTTCTGACTGTCACCCTGTCACTTGTCTTGCCCTCTCCTACTCCTGTCTTTCACAAGGTGGCCCAGGCCACTGGCCCTCCGGTGTCTTGACATTCCCAGTGAGCTTAAGGCCTCCAGGCCCTGCTGACAGGAACAAGATGCAGGCAATGGTGACATTATCCCCACTCCTGACATTTCAGGAGAATATGTTGGGCCACAGTGGGGTTGAACCTCAGATGTGTCCCAGATGATCCACCCTGACCCTGACCCTGACCCTCATTGCTGGGAAAGTTTTCAACCAGGCCCATGAATGCACAAACTGGTCATGTACAGCTCAGCACTACTGTAATATAAGCATCTCCTTACAGCTCTGGGACAGTAGAGAATGTGACTAGCCTGGAGGGGTTCCAGAGACCAAAGACAGAGACCAGGGAACCCCACAGAAGCACTAAAGTCTGCTGAGAGAGGCCCAGAGAGCTTCCAAGGGGACTCTGAGCATTAGCTGCTAAAGAGCCACAATACTGAAGGCTGGGCGCCAAGCCCTGGAGCCTGCATCTCCAACACAGGTGTTAGGTGCTATGGGAACTTAGGGCCCAGGGCTGCCAACGTCAAGGAAGCTACAGGTGAAGTAAACAAAAGAACCTCAGCTGATTGGTGACAGGATCTGAGAACTTAGTGTTTTCTTCTCCCTGTGTGGAGGGCCCTAGGGTGAAGGTGCCTGACAGAAGGGTCCCTGTTCCATACCTTTTTTCCCTAGATACCAACTCATACTGACCTTCATGTTATCCTTGGTCACAGAACTGATCCACCCTGTGAATGTCTCAAGATCTAGGTTCTCTAAGGTCTATTAGGTCCGGCTGAACTGCGAGCTTTTGAAGCTGAGAAAAATTTTAATGTGACAGGTGTTCCAGCTGGTACCTGCATGTTCCCCAGAGCCTCATGTGGTCATGGGTGGAGCTTTCAGGAGGTGGTTGGATCTAGAGTATATGATGCCAAGATTAAGAGTGTGTGGTTACTAAATTAGTCCACTGATTGACTTAGCATGGTTATGGGTGTGGATAGTGGAAGGCCCACGCTGGGTTGGGCAGCACTGCCCAGAAGGAGGGGAGCCTGGAAGAGATAAAAGGGGGAAGGCTCACTGCTTGCTGTCCTTTCCCTGCCCTGCCACACCATGGACTGTTTCTCCTCCATGGTGTCCCTCTGCCACACCACCCTGCCTTGGAGTCAGTTGCTATAGACTGAAATCTCTGCAAACTGTGAGTTGAAATAAACCTTTCCTCTTAGGTACTGTGTCTCAGCAGTGAGCAAAGTAAGTAAAAGCAGGCCCTGGTGTCCTTGCCTGTCCCATTTTCTGTTTTCTCATGGTCTAGTCCAGCTCCCAGTGAGTCATTCTGCACAAGCTTGTTATTCTGCAGTCTTTTGTGAGAGTTGTGGTCAGATATGTGTAAGAACCCTTCTAGCCTCCCAGCTTTATTCTTTGGACTGTGTTGACACAAATAATAGAATAAAGCAGAGCAAATAAATTATAAATTTTTGGGAAGAAAAAAGTTCAGTCATTTTTAAGGCACATTCTGTTGATTTCAGAATTACTGGATTGAAGAACTCTTTGAGTATTAACTGGGCACCTGGCTCATCATGGGGCTACTTTAGGGTTGAACGTCACGGTTCCGGGGTCAAAATGGACAAGTTCAGATTAGCAACACCTCTTGCAAAGTATTAGGCCAACAAGATTTACTTCCATCAAATCCGCACAGATTACTGGGGCCAGTACTAGGAGAAATAGATGAGTTGGTTTCAGTTCCTCTGGAGCAGGCACTTCCCAACTTTCCGGAGATGCTAACAGCCTGTTGACTTGGTGGTCTAACTTCCTCTCAGTTTCCCTCCACCCCAATTAAACATGATTTATTTATTTTATTTTAATGAATGGGATTTTTTTTTTGTTCTGAAAATTTTTAGAAACTTTTACAAGACCTTTTTACATTAATGAGAGCCTTTGCCAGGTGTTGAGAATCAGTTTTAAGACGCTATAATAGACGCAGAGCCAAGGGGGAAGATAAATCGGAAGGAAAAATAAAACAGAGGGAATTGACAGAATCTGAGGGGTAAAAGTTAGCGGAGGACCTCGCTAATAAAAAATAATGGAACCCTTGCGTATTTCCCTCAGAATGTGCTGAGGGTAGATTTTTATGTCCACGTCATTGCCAAGGGCATAGAGTATACTCAGTTCATGAATATTCATATAGAAGTATTTTTAGCACTTGCTGTTATGAGCAATTTGGGATCCATCAAAGGAAAAAACAAAGATGAAAAATAATAATATACTGAATAATGAATAATATAACAAGTAATAAATTCCAAATGTAGGAAGGAAAAAAATAAAGTAAACGGAGTCAGAGAATAATGAACAGGTCTATTCATTAAGACAGAACCAGAATCTAGGTCCCAGTTTTACTTTTAGACCTTTTCCACTAAAACTGGTTCCTTTCCTCATTACCAGTGCTCTTGGTAGAGGCAGGAGAGAGGCCCTGTTCTTTAGCCTTTCGCGACTTAAAGATTCCTCACTAAACAGAAGCCCCCAAGGGCTAAGCACAGGGCTCCCATGCAGCCAGAAGAGAAGTGGGGGGAAAGTCCGCAGGTGGGCAAATGGTTCATGAAGGTCGCGATGTCCTTCATCTAATTAGCCAGGTAACAGCAAGAGGGGAAAACAAACTACCATTCTATATCTTGCATCTTTTCGTTGTGTCCTCCCATCAAAAGATGGGGCTGGCAGGTGGGAAAAGGGCAAGGGAGGGAAATGTCTACCTGGCGAGTACCACAGCACAGCATGTGTTTGTCTGCCCAGGAGCTGAGGCGTGGCGGCTGCCGAGGTGGATGACTATGAGGGACTCCTGCAAGCTAGTTCAGATGAGGTCAGTGAGTAGATGAGTCACCTCCCAGGAAAATATCTTCACCCAAGTGCCCCAGGTTAGGTCTGCATCCTGCCTAGCAAGATGAAGGATGCCCCTGAGGAGATGACTTTGACCCAGAACAAACCATGCCCTTGAGGAAATGGTTTGGACTCAGCTCTTAACTATCTTCCTACCTGTGTCTCACACTACTTAGTAGTTGTCAGTTTGCTTTCTTTGTTAATTGTGCCTTCTAGTGGAAAAGATCACAACTCTCCTCTACGAGAGCTCATGTGTCCCCTGCCGGTGGCCAGAGGAGGCCAGCACCCCTCCTTCAGGCTGACCCTGCCTGCTCTGCCTCTCTTCTTGCTGCAGCCTTTCCATGACTGTCTGACAACCTCTCCAGTTCAACATAGCCACTGTCAATTCTTGCATTCTCTTCCCTGAGTAGACACCTTAAATAATTATAACCATGGCCCCTGCAGCTGCTCAGACCCAACTTTTATATGTGTTCAAAGCTATAACTGCTCCTAAGTTAAAATGTCAGTAGTTATAGAAAGAAAAACGGCACCTCCTGCCTTGTTTCTTTTTCCAGTTTTGCCCTCCGAGAGCTGTTTTTAACTTCAGCTGCTTCCTGCATTGCCATTTCTTAGTATTTTAATAGCTTGGAAATTATTGCCATTTACTATTTTTTAGAAACCCGTGGCTCTCTGCTCCCCATGTCTCACACATTTTTCCTTTCACATCCATATGCCCTTCTACCCGACGCATACATAATAATTCTTACATTCAGTGATTATATTATGACCCTGTAAATATTTGTGGCTGACTTATTTCTTTTCTTGAACAAATTACATTTCCCTGGGGTTAGTAGTCGCTGCTGGAGGCATAAATAGGGAAGCTGTCAACCTCCTTTCCATGAGCATCTTCTCTCTTGGAGCCCTGATTTATAAGTCAGTGTCTTCCTTGAACATATTCTTATGTTCTGCAGTGGTACACATGGTAGCTTCTTAGGAATGTGTGCATGGGTGGGCTATTTTTTTGTTTTGAAGCATAATGCGTGTGCATGAAGGTTTGCTGCAGAGGCCAGACCATGCATCCTGTGCCACCAAGCCTGCCGCCTGGGCTTCCTTTGGTGGGCGGATGAGCAAGTACACAGGAGGTGAGACACTTCTGGAAGAAGCTTAGAAAGCATAGGACCCAAGGAAGTGCCTGGGTGCATTTGTTCTGTGGCCCCACCAGTGGGAGTGAGCTACCGACCAGGATAGCAGAGGGTGACACCTTTCTGATGAAGACAGGCAGGATATACAGGGGAAGAAGGACCCAAGGGAGCATCCATAATATTAACAAAAAGAAAGGCTTCTCCAAGGAAATTATGTCCTGCAAAGCCAACCCAAGGGAGGGAGCAGGCAGGAGGCGTATGTGGAGACAGAGCTGCAGCAGAGGAGGGAGTACAGACCATAGGAGCTGCAAGTATGCCAGAGAATGCAGAGGACCATCCCTGGAACCTGCAAAGGCCAGAGGCATGCCAGCTTGCCCACCCCATGTTGGCAAACCCCACGGCCGGCCTTTGCATTGGGTATTAAAGTAAAACCCACCTTTCCAATGAAGGATGTCAGTGGCTCCAAGTCTTTGCCAATACTTGATATTGTCAGCTGCTTNGTAAAACCCACCTTTCCACTGAAGGATGTCAGTGGCTCCAAGTCTTTGCCAATACTTGATATTGTCAGCTGCTTTTATTTTGAACATTTAAACAGCAGCATGTTCTTACTATGGTTTAATTTGCACCTTCTTGATAGGAGGTGGAAAAGCTTTTCATCTATTTTATTAGTCGTTGGCGAATTTCTCTTATCAAATGCTGCTTGAGCCTCTTCACTATTTCTCTACCTTTTTCTCTTTTTCTTAAAGATTCAACATCTGGAGGAGAGCCTCTCACCATGCATGCAGCAGGTACACACCTACCAGTGGAGGGTACTTTTGCAGAATGCAAATGAAAATCACACATCTTCAAAATGCCCCTCCCTTGCTGCAAGCCCTCAGCATCAGCCCCGGGCCCCAAGTGCCGCTGGCCCTCTGTCACAGCTAGCAGCTCCAAGCCAGTGCTCCCAGCTCGACAGCTGACACTCATGCCTTTTCAGCAGCTTTATGGAGCTCTCCCAGCAACTTCTCCTGTACCTCTGGGGTGCTCTGCTGCTCTGCTGCCCTCTGCCCAGGTCTCTGGAACTCTTTAGGTCTGGAAGGCCCTAATATTACCAACTTTTTAAAAAACAGTCTGTTCTGTCCACACTACTGGTGATAAGAATC